>JACDOX010000125.1:1614172-1719877 GCA_014549065.1 Cardinalis cardinalis | reverse complement strand
AGAGAGTGTCTCCCCAGTGTGGGGGTTCCTGAGAGGCTCCCAGAGAGACAGAGGTCAGAGCTGCTGGCCCTGGATTTGGCCAACACTTGGGCTGGTTGCGCGTTTATGACATCCCATTGATCCCAACGTGGGGAACCAGACCATCATATGGGCTCCCCCYGGGACTGAGGGCCCCGCACACCACTCACCGTAACACCATCATGTACAGGGGGTTGTGGGACAGGCAGGCCACCAGGGCAGCAAAGGAGATGAGGAATATGGCAGGAAGGAGCATGTGGGAGCAGCTGACTGGACAAGAGCCCGTGTAGGTGGAGAACAGCTCATTCCCATTCAGGGAACAGTTGTGGTAGATCTGTTGGAAACGTTTGGAACAAAACAGACGTCAGACTCCCAGTGCCAGGAGGAGCTTTCTCGGGACAAATCATCCCACATCCCTGTGCAGGACACCCATAAGAGCACCAGCTCCAGTTTTAAGGCACAGCCATGGYGCCCTGTAATGGGATGTACCACCATCCCTGTTCCTCCAAGCAGGTTCCTGGGCCTTACAGCAACTCTCCAGAGCACCTTCCCAGGGCTCAGCACACCRTGTGGAAAAGATTCCTTCCCCTTGTTGAATATTTTGGTTCCTGCAGCATCACTCCACTATTCCCAGCAAGGCTGCTTTGCTAGCCACTTGTTGTACTCACCTTTTGCCTGGGGTTGGAGGGGTTGGTGGTGCTGTTGGTGCAGCCAGCAAAGCAGGGGGAGATGTATTCCGTGGTGTTTTTCCAGCACACGGGGTGGAAGATCTGCTTAGAGCATTGGCACCCAACCCGTGCCTTAACCTGCTGCTGGGAATTGGGTGTACTGCCAGGAAAGGAGKGGGGAGAAATTGGTAAAAAGTTAAGAAATAGGACAGGAGCAATTTAAAAAAAAAAAATCCCTTTTACTAGTTGAGCAGTTTTCCTGTTCCTGTTTGGGCTGGGACACTGCCAGCAGCAGCCTGGCCTTCTGCCAGCCCCTGATCCCTGCAGGTACCTCTGGAAGCGTGCAGTGAATGTCACAGGAATTGTGTTATGTCTACAAACAAGTACTGACACACTTCTTTTCTCTTTTTTTTTCTCAGCTGAAAATTAATCTCAGCCTGTAGAAATGGACCTGGGCTCCATCCAGAGCTGCACAAACAGATGTGTGAACAGCCACAGCTGGAAACACCACACGGACACAAACTGAAAGTGGGCACGTTCCCAAACAAGCCTGATGGCTGTGGAAGTGAAAAGGACAAACCCAAATCTGCCCKGTCTTCCCTCAGTCCCCCAAGGAGTGCTGCTGGAGTCACACAGCCTGAATCCTGCAGGAATGTGGCACTGGGGAGCTGCCCTTGGGCAGGGTGGGATGGGGCTGCTCCACCCCCTGTGGGAAGATGGCATCAGAAATCTCTTCCTTGCTGGCAGTGCGCTGGGAAATGAGCTCAATGCACTTGACATCAAGCCCTGGTTGTACACAAATGTCATTTTTATCTTAGKAAGTCATGGTAAGAGCCAAAAATATCCACTGAGGTGAGGAGGAAGATGATGTCCAGCTGGAACACTGGGAACGTGTGAAGTGATGCGGACACAATGTTACTAATTTTCCCCTAAAAATCCRGAGTGAAAAATTACACCCTGCTTGTTTGGCCCAGAAAATCATGGATAAACACCCTCCCAAGCTCTCTGGGCTGTGAAGCACCCAGATCTCCTCCGTGCAGTGGGGATCAAGGAGCTAGAARCATCATGGTGATGTCTTCTGCCTYTCCACTTGCATGTGTCCCTCCCCGCAGGTAAGAGCTGGAGAAACGAGGAGCTGGGAGCAGCACCTGCATTACCTGGGGTGGTAGATGCCCTCGATGTGCCCTGTGGAGCAGCCCATGAAGAAGATGGGCAGGCAGATGAGGATGGAGAAGACGAGCACCACGACGGCGAAGCGCGGGATGGCGCGCAGGGAGAAGGAGAAGCGCTTCATGATGATCCCCCCCAGCAGCATCCCCAGCGCTGCTGCCGGCAGGTTCACAGCTCCTGCGGAGCAATGGAGCCTTCAGGGGGGCCCTGCCTGCCCAGAACCCCTCCATGGGCAGGGCACAGCTCTCTGGGCCCAGGAGACTCGGGAGTACCCACAGATCCAACTGTTGTCCAAGACAGGCAGCTGGGGAACTACACGTCAGGAAAGTCACCAGCTACCCCAAAGTGAACCCCTCATCCAAAAATGAGCTTTCACTCRCTTCTTCTCCAGGATTTAAAGAGCTTGGAGAAAATGGGCAGTTGGCTCCCTGCTGATGGATATTTTTTGCCTCMATCCATGCTCACCTATGAGGAAGTTGGCCTGGGAGGGGGAGGCACCATACTGCTTCTCCAGGAATTTGTTGAGGAAGGTGGCCAGACCCGCAATGACGGAGGAGAAGCTGCACTGAGCCAGCACCAAGAGGATGAAGAGGGGGTTGAGCAGCAGCCTGAGGAAGATCTTTGGGAATCCTGCAGGGAAAACATAGGAAAAATGTCTTTTAGCTATTTGTACTGGGAATAAACCCCCACCCTTAGCCTGTTCCCAGTAAGGATGTCTGTGGGATGATGATGTTGATCTGTTGGGGATGTCTGCGGGCATGGGAAAGCAGGAGGGGAGACAGCCTAATGTGTCCCAGCAGCTGGCAGCACCAGGGATGGGACATTGCGTCCTCTGGCCCCATCAACASAGGCAGATGGACCCTGGGAGCAACTCTGTTTATTTGGTCTCTTATGAGTTTTCTAATCAGCTGAGAGTGGTGGAGAGCCAGCATCYATTAAAGCCCAAAGAGAGGAGAAGGGGGAACTGACAGCTCCAGGATGTGGCTGCAGTGGAGGAAGAGGCAAGGAGGGAGGGGCTTTATCTGGGAAGAAATYCTCCTGGAGCTAAAAGAGTCATTGATCTGGTCCCTCAGCAGGGACATCCCTCTCAAGCCTCTTTTGGCTCCACACAAACAGCGTCAGCTGCAGTGGGGTGACCTCGCTGAGGAGCTGSTGGCGCCAGCAGCCCCATGCCCCTCCCTGGAGCTGGGGTTAAACCTCCCAGAGACCCTTTGCTGGCACAGCCCTACCACTTTAGGGTCCTCAATGCAAAATTTGGAAACAATTGAGGCCCCACAGAGGGAAGCTGTGCCCACCTTCCCCTGGTCCTTTCGCCCTCGTGGTGCCGGAGCTGGTCCACACACAGTGCTGGGCTCCCAAGGACTCCCAACAAACCCCCTTGGTGTGAACCTGCTGGAGTGGGGGTCCCCACCCACCCCACACGGCCCAGCACAGCCCAGCAGTCCCATCCACCCTCTCCTRGACCCCCCAGCAGTTTACTTTTGATGAATTCCAGCAGGGAGGTGTCCTGGGCAGCCCCTGTCTCCATCTTCCTGAGCATCCCGGCCTCCGTGTTCCGCTCCTGGCAGGGAGAGAGGAGCAGCCTGTGCTCACAGGGGCTGGCACTGTCCTGCCACAGGGAGGCTCAGCAGGGCCACGGTCTGTCCCAGGGGGCTTTGACCCCCAGCCAAGCCTGACAATTACAGCAAAACCCCATCCCATGTGCCCTGAGCATTTCTCCAGGCTGGGAGAGCTGGGAGTGTCCACCTGGAGAAGGCTCTGGGGAGAGCCCCTTCCAGGGCCTGAAAGGGCTCCAAGAGACCTTGTGAAGGGCTTGGGACAAGGGCCTGGAGTGACAGCACAAGGGGGAATGGCTTCCCACGGACATTAGGGTTAGATGGGATCCTGGGGAGAAATTGGTGACACTGGCACAGGGTATCCTGAGAAGCTGTGGCTGCCCTATCYCTGGAAGTGTCCAAGGCCAGGCTGGATGGAGCTTGGAACAACCTGGAATAGTGGAAAGTGTCTCTGCCCATGGCAGGATGAGCTTTAAGGTCCTTCCAACCCAAACCATTCTGGAATTCTGTGATTAAAGGGGTGAATTATCTCAAATGTCACTGCAGCCCCTGAGCAGAGCAGCAAGACAACAGCTTGTTGTTGGGAGGTTTTAAGAACTTGGAAATCTTTCCTCTCCTGACAAAATACCTCCCTTTTAACTCTGCAAAAAGTCTGAAAATGAAAGTTAGAGATAGTTCATCTCAATTCTGGGGAGTCCTTTAGCCATAACTGTGAAATATTTTGGGTTTGATTTTACCTTTAAAGATTAAATGAGTAAACAATTTCAAAACAGAACTAAAGTATTTTTGTAACAAAACCAGCGGGGTTTGGCTTTGAAAACACCAAAATTATACATGTTAATTATTTTCTACCTCTTAAAATTTGTTTTACTGGGAAAGGGTTTCTGGACTGCCTTCCTCCCTCCCACTCCTCTCCTCTGGGGACAGGTATTCCCTCCCTGAGCACATCCCTGGCTCCAGGACATCCCAGCCTCTGGAGATGAGGTCTCACCTCTCCTTTCAGCATGTACCGAGGGAAGAAGAAGTAAGGGATGGAGGTGAGCACCAGGCAGCCCGAGGAGATGAGCAGCCCCAGCCACCAGGCCCCGATCCAGCGCTGGTCGCTCGGCGTCAGCTCCACTGTCAGTGCGACACACAGGGACACGCTGTGAGAGCTCCGGGGTGACAGGGACAGAGCTCCATGGAAATACGGGCTGGTGGGGCGTGCAGAGTCCCTGTGGGCACAACTCAGGGGTCTCTGCACTGGCATGTAAGAGAAATGGATGGAGGTGGGAGCTCCCACCAGTGCTGGCAGCAAAACTGGCCCTGGTGGTGTTTGACCTGTGTTTTCCCTGGCTAGGAAAACAACCACTGCCACTCATCCCAACTGTACCAAGCCTCCCAGGTGAGTGCAGGATGGATTTGGTCAGCATGGAAGCAYGCTGGTGGCAGCTCTAACCCCTGAGCCAACCAGTGAGGCCGAGATTGTGGGGGCCTGACTCCATCCTCTGCCTGGAGAACACAGTRGGTTGGACCACGCTGCTGACAGGGCTGCTGAGCCAAGACAGGGACTGGGAAAGGCTGTGCTGCTTTCCTGGAAAAAGCTGCTCTCCCATTGTTCCAGGCTGGGTCACTTTCTGCTCACAGGACYGAGGGAAGGCCCTGTGCTGGCAGAAGCTCCCGGTTTCCGAGTGGACCAAACTCCGGGCGCCTTCTCCGGAAAAAGGAGGAGAAGGTGAGAGCCTCCMTGTCTCCAGCACACACATCCTTTGCCTGGGCCAAGGGATGCTCTTGAGAGGTCTGACAGACTGCCTGGCTTGCCTTGGGGACACGGCYGCCCACGGCCGGGACGGAACCACGGCCAGCTGCGTGCCAGGGTGTGACAGGAGAGGAGCCCACACCCCTCTGGAACAATCAGCCCGCTTCCCCAAACAGGACCACTCCACTCTGGAGCCTGGACGTCATCATGGAGCGACCAGGCAGAGGCTGCTAAATCCGTCTGCCGCCGCGGGGAGTGGGCCAAGGCTGTTTGGCATTTCCTGCCCACGTTCATTTATTATTCTTATCAGGCAYCGGACAAAAATGTCAGGCAGGCTCTGATCTCTCTAAGGAAACACAGGAAGAGCCACGTTAATGATGGAGCTGGGGTGAATTCTTTAGTGATTAAGTTACCAGAAATAATAAGCACGTGCCATGGATAAAGCAAATTTTCCCTGCAGCGGAGTCAGCTCAGCCCCTCTCTCTGCAGGTGCTGGTGCTGGGTGCTGGGGAGGAGGATGAGTACACCCAAGTTCTCTGTGTATCCATAGGGCAGTGGTTGCTCTGTGATTCTCTTCTCCATCCCTGGATTCCTCAGATTTCCCTGTTCCTCTCCACCACCACGCTGGGGTTGTGGGACACCTCCTCAGTGTGGTGGCATTGGGCAGAGCCCAGCCAKGACCTCCAGTGCAGCAGCATGAGCTGGGCATTGGAACGTCCCTGCCCTGAGCTCTGCTTCAGTGGTGGTGTCAGGACCACCTGTATCTGTCCTTATGGGGTGATGGAGAGGACTATGCTGGGGATGCTTTTCCAGGTCGGGTCTTTCCAGGGTTTTATGGGTCACAGGACTGGTGGCTTCTGTCACCTTTCATCTCAGAGTGACTTTCTGGCCCACAGAAGGTCTCTAGGACCTGGGCTACCTGAGCCATACTCACCAGTGTCAACCCTCCCGATATCCACGAAGAGCCGCAGCACCACGGAGCCCAGCAGGTATCCAAAGGCAGGGCCAAACACAGCAATGGCAAAGAGGATGGCTGGGAAAGGGGAGCAGAGAGAGCCCCTGTGAGCAGGGAATTGTGGGTCCCATGCAGATGTGGCTTCTGTCTTCCCAGGAAATGCAGGAATGGTGGCACAACACACMGAGGGGAGAAACCATCCTTCATCACGCTTCAGATGGTGAGAGGGTCCCCACTGCCCTGACTCTGAAGGTGGTGTTTGTCTGACAGAACAGAGGGGAAGGCAGCTGCCTGTGGACAAATTCCCTCTGCTCTGCTGCCATCAAGGCTTTGCTGACACAATACAAGTTGTCAGCTACACCATAAATATCCATGATATTCGTGAGCCCCAGGGAGCAGCAGGGCAGTGACATCCCGGGCTCACACAGGTGATTGGGACCTTCGTGTCCTCCAGGATGCCAAGGGAACAAACACATCCTAATCCTCAGATCCAAGRAAAAACATTTGGTTCAAACATCAGGAGAGGGGAAAGATTCTGAGGGCAAAAAGGCCACCAGACCACCCTGGGTGTAGCTGAGCCCTCCCATTCCAAAATAGATAACCCMTAAGGTCAGAACATTTTCTTTTGATTTGTTTGCAATGACAGGATCCAAGTTCCCTCCTTGAGAGAAACTCTTCACACAACTTTCTCAAGACATTTAAAAGGAGGCGGTGAGCTTGAGCTGCATCAGACATAAGATGAAATGGGACTTGGGGAGATGGAATTTCTGCTATACTGAGCCAACCCTGGGGCCATTCACCCTGACAGACATTCCCATAGCACCTGGATTATAAASAACACACCAGTCCCACTTTCCTTCCTCTTCAGAACCTTTCAGGTTCCTTCAGTCCTCTTTCCTTCWTTTTTCTTGCAGATTTGGGAATTCTAAGAGATCAGTGGGACAATTCATTGGACAGTGATGCCTCACTGCAGAGGGGAGACAAGGATGCTGGAGCTTGGAGCAACCTGGCATAGTGGAAGATCCCTGCCCATGGCAGGGGGTGGAACTGGATGAGCTTTCAGATCCCTTCCCACCCAAACCACCCTGGGATTCTGCGAAACAAAACAATGCACAGCAATGGTTCCACTTACCAACGTACAGAGGGGAATTGTTGGAGTCTGCAAAGTCATCCACGTAGGATATGCCAAAGGGCTGGATGGGCACGGTGCCGATCCCGGCCAGCAGCTGGGCAATGACCATCATGGCCCACACACTGCTGGCCTCCTTCTCAGGGTCCTTGGTGCTGTTTGAGCACACAAATCTACTCTCTGCATAGCAMAGCTCATCCTGCCCCTGGCTTCTGTTACCTGGAAGGGGAAAAAAATGAGCATTTCTGTGACGRTGTTGCCAGGGGTCTCAGGTTGAGGGAAGAGATGAGGAGGTGTTCTGAAAGAATTGTGTTCTGTACAGAACTTTTGGGTCATTTCCATTCTGCATGGAAAAGTGAGCTGTCATTGTTCACATGAGCTTGCTCCCAAAGCCTTCCAGTGAAAGCAGCAGCCTTCCTTGGACTGGATCAGATCAGGATCCTGGCCAGAGCAGGCCCTGGGGACAGGGGAGCTTTGCTATATCACAGAATTCCAGAATGGTTTGGGTTGGAAGGGACCCTAAAGCCCATCTCATTGCACCCCCTGCCATGGCAGGGACAACTTTTGCTATCCCAGGTTGCTCCAAGCCCTGTCCAACCTGGCCTTGGACACTCCCAGGGATCCAGGGACAGCCACAGCTGCTCTGGGCACCCTGTGCCAGGGCCTCAGCACCCTCACAGGGAAGAATTTCTCCCTTRTATTTAATGTAAACTGTCTCAGAAAACCTGTGGCTGCCTCATCCCTGGAAGTGTTCAAAGACAGACTTGGAGYCACCTGGGACAGTGGAAGGCGTCCCTGTCCAYGGCAGGGGGTGGAATGAGATGGGCTTTAAGGTCCCTTCAAACTCAAGCCATTCCATGATTCTGTAACAACAGCTGGAATAACATGTGCAGGGGAGGCAGAAGAAACCCCACACGCAATTTTTGCATTCAGAAGGGTTTCCAAAGCTATAATGACATCAGGTTTAACCAGCAACTGCCYGCCTTAAGGCTGTGTTTGAATCACGCGTGCCCTGGAAACACCCCCTTGTTTTGGGGAGCAGTCACTCACCACCCCTCTGGAGCAGCTGGATGTGGGTTTGGGGGGGCCCAGCTGGTGGCACTCACCCGTGCTGAGGGCAGTGTACTCGTAGGGGCCCGAGAGGAAGTGAGGCAGGGTGACCAGGAAGGCGCCCAGGGCCAGCAGCAGCCCCCCCAGGCCGATCACGCGCGGGCGGTGCACGCGGCTGCCGAAGTAGCTGACGAAGATGATGAGCACCACGTTGCCAATCTGGAAAAGGCACAGAGAGCAGGGAGGAGTGTGAGAATCCACACAGAATCACAGAATGATGAGGTTGGAAGAGCCCTCTAAGATCATCAAGYGCAACCCATGCCCTAACACCTCAACTATAGCACCAAGTGCCATGTCCAGGCTTTTTTAAACACATCCAGAGATGGTGATTCCRCCACCTCCCTGGGAAGAGMATCCCAGTGCTTTATTATTCTTTTGGTGAAGGAGGACATCCAGGCCCTATGTCTGGGGGGGTGGACAGGGCTCTCATCAGGAGGTGTTTGACCCTCACAGGAGCAGGAGCATCCCCTGGCCTGGCGTGTTCACAGCGCTCCCTTCTCATCTCCAGCCACAGGGTCACTCTGGGCATCCCTTGTTGGCATGAACCACATCACAGCCTCCCTGTGATCTGGCTGGGGCTCTTTCAGCACCCATACCTGCTCCCCTCCCCACAGGCATCCCAGAATCACTTAGGTTGGAAAAACCCTCCAAGACCATCAAGCCCAACCGTTCCCCCAGCACTGCCAAGGCTGCCACTGCCCCATGTCCCCAAGAGCCACATCCCTCCAAGRATGGTGACCCCACCACTGCCCTGGGCAGCTGGGCCAGGGCTGGGCAGCCCTTTCTGGGAAGAAATTTTCTCTCATACACAAACTAAACCCCCCTAGCCCAGCTTGAGGACATTTCCTCTTGTCCTGTCCTTTGTTCCCTGGCAGAAGAGATTGACTGATGTGGCATAAACTGACAATTCCTCCAAAACCAGCAAGGAATGAAACATATTGCCTCCACTCCTGTGACTCAAACAGACATGAGCCCTGCTACAAAGTCCAGCTCACTGCAAATGTTTATGACCCTGGGCATTTGCAACTGCAGACAGTATCAACTAGAAAGCCATGAAACCACACAGCTTGCTCAGGCAAGTGGGTGAACACCACAAAATTCCCATTACATGGGCTTTAACGTGACAACCTAAACATCATTTTAACTTTGGCATGTTGAAGCTGTCCCTGCTCATTGCAGGGGCTTGAGCAAGATGGCCTTTAAAGGTCCCTTCCAACCCAAACCACTCTGTGATTCTATATATGGCTAAGAAAACTTTGTATTTATGTTTGCGTGGGCTGCCTTGTTTGCCTCTTTGTGGGGTTTGTTCTCGGAATTGCTGTAGGCACCAACGCACTAAGAGTGTTGTCCTGGACCAGGCAGGGCACCTCACACAGTCACAGACAGCAGGGAGCCTCTGTGGGCCCTGAGACATCTTTTTAATCCCAAATGTCCATGCTGGTTGAGGTAAGACTGGGGCATCCACTYCCCCAGGGATCCAGGAAGATTCCCAGTGTCCAGCTCCTTGATGGAGCATCCCCTGCGCTCACCAGGGAGCTCATGAGCAAGTGTGCTGCCACTTGGTGCCAGCAAAAAAATCTCTGCCAGCAGATCTTTCCCAGGCCTTGAAGAGGCGCTAGGAAGGACAGAATTCCTGGAAATGTGAATGAGGAAACTGATTCCAAGGGATTTCTTGATAAGAAAGTATTTGTGAGAAAATCCTCAGCCAGCTCAGCGATATGCCTTAAACTGCCATAGGGCAGGGTTAGGTGGGATATTGGGAAGGAATTCTTCCCTGTGAGGGTGGGGAGGCCTTGGTACTGCTGCCCAGAGAAGCTGTGGCTGCTTTTGGATCCCTGGAAGTGTCCAAGGCCAGGTTGGACAAGGCTTGGAGCAACCTGGGAYAGTGGAARGTGTCCCTGCCCATGGCAGGGGGTGCAATGAGATGGGATGRACTTTARGGACCCTTTMAACCCAAACCATTCTGGAATTCCATCCAGTGGAAGTCTGTTCTTGTCCAAGGGCCACCCCCACAGGACCCCCCTGTTCCCCCTGGACGTGGCAGAGCAGAATGAGGTGTGAGGAGCTSTCCCAGGGCACAGCACAGCTGCTCCTGCCAGCCCAGGGAGCCTGCGGAAGCCCTGGCTGTGAACAGCCCTGTTTTGGGAAGGTGCCCCCCAAGTCCTGGCCACCCTTTGGGTGCTCCTGTCCCAGTTACCTCGTGCAAGCTGGAGATGAAGCCTGAGGAGAGGCTGGAGAGCCCGAAGCGCTTCTCGATGGTGGTGAGGCTGCTCTTGAAGTTGGCGCTGTAGAGGAGCTGGGAGAGCTGGAGGAGCCCATGGCACAGCACGAACACCTGTGGGCAAACAGAGAGCGCCGCCCCAGTGAGGAGCCTGCTGGAATCACAGACTCAGTAAGGTTGGAAAAGACCTCCAAGGCCATCAGGTCCAACCTTTGACCAGGTACTGCCATGCCCACTAAACCATATTGAGAAGTGCCACATCTACTCACTGTTTGGACACTTCCAGGGATGGTGACCCCACCACTTCCCTGGGCAGCCTGCTSCAATGATTAACCACTCTTTCAGTGAAGAATTTTCCCTGATATCCAATGTGGGCCTCTCCATGCACCCTTTGAGGCCCTGTGAGATGACAGTGCCCTGCTGCTGGGTAACTGCTGGTGACCACATCTCCTGAGGARTGTATTCCAGCTGGCTTTGGCCAATGGCTGCACCTCTGGCATGGAGCATCCTGGGATTCACTCAGCTGGAAAGTCAATTAACTGARCCTGCTCCAAGGGGTGTTGCTAGAAAAAGTTGAAAAAGGGCRTTAAAAGCCCCTGAGGGAGAGGATGAAATATGCACAACATGGTCTCACTACTAGAAGATTCCAAAATAGTATTCCAAACCCAGCATCTTCCCTTGAGCTGGGCAGCGAGCCGAGCCAGGAGCCAAGCTGAGCAGAGGCAGAGGAGGGAATACAGAGAGTTTGGGAGAAATCTGGCTGAAATAGCCTGGGTGGGCTGTGAGACAGAGCACTCTCAGCCAGGGATGCAAGAGGCAGCTCACAAGTGTCTTTTGATCTATATTTAGYCAGAACAGTTTTCCTTTATTTTTCTTGGAATGGAATGCATCCACGCAGTGCCAAAAGCATTTTAAAATCAATTTTAAAAAAAATCCCAACAAACAAATAAAAAGACCCAAATGGGGRAAGGTCTTTTAATTTAGATTCACAGGAAATCAAATATTTGCTGAATACCGGAAGAGTGTCTCTCAMCGATAACGTCGGGAAGTTTGAGATGATGGATGGGGGATCAAAGGTACTGCAGGGCTGGCAAATTCCTGATGTTCTTGGCCAGAACAGCAGCAATAGTCCTCATGAGTATTTATCTGGAAGGGCGGTAGCACCCAGTAGCCCTGACCCATTAAATGATAAAAAACAAAATCAAAAAAGACCAGCCTGGAGGATGCAAATTCCATGAGTGGGTGGAGTTGTGTTTAGGGAGCAGAGGATGATGCATGGCCAGGCCCAGCAATCGTAGCAGAATTTTGGTAGAAGATGGGCAAGAGAATGGTTTATTGTGAGTCTTCTCCTGTGAAGGAAGAGAGATGCAGCCAAAAGATGTGGCTGGGAATCTAAAAGCATAAGGGATGGGAGAGGTGCTGACAGACAGCAGAAGAGAAGAGGATGGAGATGAAGGAGAAGGAGAAAATGGAGCCCTGGCAGTGTGAGGGCAGGCTTGGAAAAGCCTGGAGACCATGGGGAAGATGAAGGAGAAAGGCCAAAACCCAAAAATGAGGAAGGAAGGATCACAGGCGCAAGCTGCCATCACGGAGTCCTCAGCCACATCTGGGAGGGGTGAGAGCAGCCAGGCTGGCATCAGGCTGGCATCAGGCTGGCATCAGGCTGGCATCAGGCTGGCATTGCCATTGCAATAACCAGGAGAGGACAAAGTCCCAAGCTGGGACTTTGCCCCGACAAAAAGCTGCAGAACAGGAATTTGGGGTGTAACGTGGGAAATCCTCCCAGACAGGGCCAAAGTGGAAGGGAAATATCTGCCAGTAAACTCTTGAAGCTGAATGACCTCTCCATCCTCCCACCATCAGCTCCCACACTTGAAATCCCATCCCAGGACAAAATCCTGTGGGTGGAAGGATCCACCACTTCCCCAGGCCTGACTTGGAATCATCGTGGGTTGATCTGGAGCAGAGGGGTGACTCCTGTGAGGATGGCAGCTGGAGAGGGGATCTTGTTACCAGAGAACATCGATTTTTGTCCGTGTGGCTCTGGGCAGACTCTAGAGAAGGCTCTGGAGCAAGGCTGAGCAGCAGMGGTCTGGGAGCCCCAGAGCAGCTGGACACAGAGCTCTCCTGGAGCCAGGCGCCAGCCAGGGAAGCAAAGCTGTTTACCAACAGGGAGGGAAGAGGGTGGATCACCAAGGCTGAATTTAGCACAGCAAATGTCAGCCTGACCCCAGGGCAGACGGGGACAYGGAGTGTCACGGACAGAGGGGATGCTGGCACGGAGGGGAGATGAGGAGGAGAGGCAGCCTGGCTGCCCAGAATGCTGGGGTGGCAGGAGATGGGCTGGAGGCGTGGAAGGACCATGGGAACCACGGCAGGAGAGGAGAGGAGAGGAACAAGCCATGGGTGGAGAGGGCAGGGAGGAAAAGGCAGAGCTGCCAGGAGATGCCCTGAGATGCCTTGGTGACAACCTGGGATAGYCAAAACAGAGCTCTGGGTCCAGAGGTGCCTGGGAACAAGCTGGGGCTGCCTGCCAGGAGGGCAGACGAGGTGGGAGAAATGCAGCTGGAGAGCACCAGCAAAGGGAGAGGAAAGCCTTGGGGTGTGAGTGCTTCCCCCTGCCCATGGGTCCTTCTAACGCAGCTCCGGTCTGCAGGATTAACCGGAAAGGCGGCAAAGCCTGGATCCTCCAGGGATGTGATCCCACCCTGAGACCACACAGCAGCCTCAGCCCTCGGATGTGCAGAGCCCTGGGAATGGGAGGGGAAGGGCAGGGGTGATTTTTTTTCTTGGGAAGAACCTGCCACCCAAAGCAGCCAGAGAAAGGCAAAACAGCCTTTGCTCCAGGATTTGTGTGGCTGGAGCGTGGCTTTTCCAGACACACTCCAAGTGTCTGGAGGTGAGATGAGGCCTGATTCAAGACTTCCCCTGAATTCAGCAGACTCTGTTTTAACTCTAATAAGGACATCCCAAACCTTGAAGGCTCTGAGTGCAAACAACTGAGAGAGAGCCTTACTTGGAGGGCTCCCCAAAAGGAGTCCATGCACCCCCTGAGGCTGGTGGACATGAGGAGCACTACTCTCCTGTGTCCCCTCACAGGTCTCTCCCATCCCTGTCTCTCTTCCCACGCATTCCCATCCCCACATGCTCACGCTGACCACCCACCACCTGCCGGTGCATGGAAACCAGCCCCGGGCCGGCCCTTCCAGCTGCGCCAGATGYGCTGTGCTGCCCCACGCTCTCCCCCAGCAGCCCCAGGAGGGGAGGGAGCTGCCCTAAYCCATCTTCCCTGATGACAAGAAGGGGCTCTTCAGGAAGAGCCGAGCTCGCTCGCAGGGGGGTTTGGCTGACGCAAAGGGACGCGAGGGCGAAGGCGCGGTGGGAGGCTGAGGAGCCGGGGGCAYTCCCCAGCGCTGACCCTCCGGAGCAGAGGCTCCCACGGGAGCCTGGAGTATTTCTGGAGCTGCAGGCAAGGAGTGCAGACAGGCAGGGAGCAGCACAGGAAGGCCAAAGGCGTGCACCCACGTGGATGGACCTCCCCAAAATCCCCTCGTAATCGTCCCCGCGCTTCTTTGGAGCAATCCTGACTCCAGGCTGTTTGTACAAGGCACTTGACTCCTTTCCAAAAGGAGCTGCAGTTAGAAGGGAAGCAAACTCCTGGGGGAGACAGGCTGCTGCCCCCACCCAGCTCGTGGAGACCAGCACCTCCCAGGGCAGGGAGGTTTTTCCAAAGGAAGAGAAACCCATCCCATGGCAGAGAAGGGGGGGGACTGGTCCTTCCATGCTGTGGACAATGGGAGCTGGCCAGGATTCAGTCAATCCCAACCGAGACTTCCACCTGAGATGTGTCCAACAAATGCTCAGGTTTCATTTCWTAGGAGTGAACCATCTCTATGGATCCTCCAGGGATGTCCAGGAGTCRGGATAAGGCTCTCCCAGGTGGGAGCCTAACTCTGCTCTGCAGGGACCACAGGCTTGGGAGGATCCTGCTACACGTGGCATGGCCATTGCTCCAGCTGGGGGAGTGAGTCAAGGGTTAATTCCTTGCTCTGCTTCCACAGTTCCTGTCCAAAGTCATCTCTCACCTCATTTTTCAGTGTCTTACCCTTGGCAGCCCTGGTTGGAGATAAAGAGGGTSGAAAAGACTCCAAGCTGCCTACCTCTGGAGTCTCCCTGCACTTTAATCTCCTGAGCTTGCAAGAGAAAAAAAAAGGAAAGGGAGGGGACAACTGTAGGAATTAAGAATATCCCAAAATTTTAATAGGGAGAAGACAGAGTGTTTATTTTAGAGTAGTAAGATAACTCGTACTACACTGGGAGATCCTCCTGCARTAGCACAGCTGAGGTCACTCAGTCCAAAAGAAATATATCCAGCTGGATATGGAAAGTGTAGGGTTAGGGTTAAATAGAGTGGGGAAATACATCCCTCCTTGGCATCACTTTCCTATGGGCAGCTGCCTGGATTTGTAGATCAAGAAGTACCATGAAGGATGGAAAAACGCATTTCCACAAAGGGAACCAAACACCCTGCACAGAGCCCAGCCTTTAGCACAGAACCTCTGAGCCTGGCCTCATGGCAGAAGCTGGTTTCTAAGTGGGATTTCTACTGCAAATAATAAAAGAATATAAAAATTAACCTGATCAGGATTGCCTGAAGCACACTGGAATGACGACTGTCTACTGCCAGGGCACGCAYGTTTCACACGCCCAGCTGGCACATGCAAAGACAATATTTGCTCTTTTTGCAACAAACACACACACGGGATTTCCTGGCWCTGTATCCCTTCACAAGGCCCAGGTGAGCCCAGCTTTGCCCAGAATGGAGGTGTTTGGCTGCAGAGGATTGCTGAGGCACCCTCAGTGTGGGATGCTTCCTGAGAAAATACCGCCCTCGAAACAGGACACAGCGGGGCATCCCTCAGCCCTTCCTCCCTCTGGCAGGTTGGGTGCTTGGTCTTCCTTCATYCTTTCCTGAAGTTCTCTTTCATTCTGGGGCATCAGGATCCGCTGAGGGTTTCCCTGAGGGCRGGTCCAGGCTGGCTGTGTTGTGCCTGACCCAGAAGAGTGTGCAAACACCGCTCCTGCCCGCCCGGCCTCGTGCTCCCTATCAGCGTCACTCCTCTCCCGTCCTGCTCCCATAATCTTATCTACACTGACCACTCCTTGCTTGTGTTTGGGCACCCAACCACCTCGCCCCTCATAAAATTACCTTGTCTCAGGTCTCCTAGACCTTGATCCCACTAAACTTTCCAACCCATCTTTTTCCTTATCCCACTGCTGGTGCTGCTGGTGGAGACCGGGTGGTTCTTCCCTTCTGGAGGCTGATCCCACCAAAAGCAGATGTGACCACAGTGCTGGACCATCCAAACCCAACCTGGGCTGCCTGGTGCCAGCACCATCACCACAAATGCTGGAAGACCCAGGTCCTTCTTCTCCTGTCACTGAGGACCCTCCTGGTGTCTTTGCCACAAACACTCATCCAGCCTGCACAGTGCTCAGGGTTGCAATATTACTTTGATTTTCCTGCTTAAATCAGTGGCTCTAATCAGCCATGACTTTCTCCTTTCTGTGTTTCCCTCTCCAAACCTACAGCCACGCTGCCTCCAGATCTGTGACTTGATAAATCCCCTGCTCTGGCTAAACAAAGCAATTAATAATCTTTTCCAACAGGATATGAGAGCACAACTGATACATCTCCAGGCTTCTAGAATACACTCCTCAGCAAATTCCTTTAGTCCCTTGGAAGGAAGGGACAAAAAACTTGTCCTGCTGCTGTTGGGACCTCAGACCCCAGGGCCAGGCTCTGTTTCCTCTGCAGGAGACATCCAGCCTCCCCAGGGATGAGCTCCCTGCTCCCAACACCTTCCCCCCAGGATGCTTCCAGGCCTTATCACACTCTGAGGGCCCACAGTCTCCTCCTGAAGCTGCTGTCCCCTCTCCTACCCTCTTCCATTCCCTCCTTCTCCTTGCCCCAGCACAACACCCAATTTAAACCTCTCCTAAGGCTTTTAAATCTCTCTCTGGATCACCTCCRGCTGACATAAGTGAGAATAATTCTCTGTTGTCCTCCTGGTTCCTTTTCCATGCCAGGCAGTCTGCAGGCATGGAAAAAAAAAAAGCCTCCCCCTGCCTGCACTCACAACACTTTCACACTGCTGCTCTGTGCTCTCCAGCTTCCAGCTGAAACCAGTCCAGCTCCTCTAAATCAAAAGATATTTATAAAGCTCTCCTGCTTGTCATCTTTCTGGGGATCCCAAAATCAATTAAAATAGTTCAAAACCACGAATGAGACAGTAAAGGCGAAGAAGCCAAAATAATTGAGGCTCTGTAAACAGAGAATTCCTGTGAAATAATCCTTCTCCAGTGGTTGTCTGGGAGCAGAAAATGGACATAGAATCGGAGCCTCATTAAGGTTGGAAAAGACCTCCAAGATCATCAGGCCCAAGATGAGCTGAAATCTCATGGCTGGGGCTCTGGGCTGGGGATGCTGATGGGGTCCCTGGCCATGGGTGGGTATCAAAAGGACCAACCACCTTCTCCACCTTTCAAACCTGTTTCAATCCCTTAGGCTGTGAGGTTCTCGGTGTCCCCGGTGCCACCAGGGGCTGGCATCCACCTGAGGGCTGGGCTCMTGCTGCATCTGCTGGGCAGCACAGCTGCCAGTCCCCAAACCCAGGCAGCACAACCYGGGCAGCCCTGGTGAATGTCCAAGCAGAGGGATCAGAGAAATCATGGGATGTTTTGGGTGGGAAGGGAGCTTGGAGCCCGTCTCATTCCTCCCCCTGCCATGGGCAGGGACACCTTCCACTATCCCAGGTGGCTCCAAGCCCTGTCCAGCCTGGCCTTGGACACTTGCAGGGATCCAGGGGCAGCCACAGCTGCTCTGGGCACCCTGTGCCAGGGCCTCAGCACCCTCACAGGGAGGAATTTCTCCCCAGTATCCCATCTGAATGTCCCATCATCACCCCCATCTCCACCAGTGCTGTGGGGTTACCGGGATGCTCCAGGCTTCTGGCTGAGCTCAGAGCTCAGCAAAACCTCCCAGCGGCAGCACCTGCAGGAGTTTTGTGCTCTGCTGYGTCTCTTGAGGGGGATGAGGGTGGCAGCAGCGGGCGGAGGGCTCGGCTGGGCCGGGCTGGCTCCGGCCGGGGCAGGCGGAGCCCGGCGGCATCAGCAGCGACCGAGCCCGCTCTGTGTCACTGCCCCGGGCGCTGCAGCCCCGCGTGTGACCGGCAGCGACTCCGCAGCACCACACGGAGCTGGCACAGCCGGGCTCCAGAGGGAATGGGAGCAGCTGGAACCGCACCTGTCCGAGCCCACGGCCGCATCCACAGGGAATTGCCTCCTGCAGTGCAGCTGCACCGTTCCTGCATGGCCAGGAACCGCACCAATCCACATCCACAGGGAATTGCCTCCTGCGGTGCAGCTGCACCGTTCCTGCATCCCCAGGAACCGCACCAATCCACATCCACAGGGAATTGCCTCCTGCGGTGCAGCTGCACCATTCCCGCATCCCCAGGAACCGCACCAATCCACATCCACGGGGAATTGCCTCCTGCGGTGCAGCTGCACCGTTCCTGCATGGCCAGGACTCCAAGCCCATCCCATGGGAGTCCCTCCAACTGCCCCTTTCCACCAGGACTTCTTCTCCCCCCCAGCGCCCATCCCTGGCACCGTGGTGTTCCCACACCTCCAAATGTCACTGGCAATGGGTCCAGTTCTGGGTTCAGTTTTCCAGTTCTGGAAAACACCCAGAGAGAGATGAGTGGTGGTGGTCCCTGTCACAGGCATCATGGAGGGGCAAGATGGTTTACAAATTACGGCAATAATTTGTAAAATTATGGAAAAAATTATGGAAAAATAATTTTCAGCCCCAGCCCCGCAAAAGACACCCTGGATACGATCCCACCACATGGGTTTTGGGGATTAAATATGAGCTTAGTGATGAACTCTTCCAAGTCTTGACAGTGTCCTTCCAAGCCTGTTAAAAGTGGGGAATTTTGTTGTTTTGGAAACACTGTCCCCATCAGAAACTGCCATTGCCTGTGTGAGGATGTTGTGTCTGATGGCTCTGGGGAGGGTGATGCCCACAGCTTCCCATAAAATTTGGGGCTGGATGAGGCTTTTTCATAATCCATCATTCATAGCAGCAGTGGCTTCTTGTACACATAACAGCCACAAACCCTTCCAAAGCCAGATGTTGGCCACGCCTTGCCCTCTGACGACCATTCACTCCAAAACTCCCCAAAATTGGAAATTCCCCACAGCGGAAATTCCACTGCGGCACTTTGACATCCTACTCACTTTTGGGGGCTGAGGGGRCTGACACTGCACCCGGGCTAACCCTTTCTGACCCTGAAGCAGTTCTTTTGGTAATGTATATGTGTTCAATGCAAATGTCACAGGACAGGAAGAGTGAATAGGTCAGGAAAGGGTGGGGGATCTTGTTGCCTGTCAATTGATACGTTTTTTCTTACAAGCAGGAATACTTCTCTGAGGGGTGGGTGTCCTGGCTGCCCACCATCCCAGATGGAGCACATCATCCCTCTGATGCCAACGAGCTTGTTTGGGTAGAGCTCAGACTGCTCCTTCACGGGCTTGCACGGTGCCACTGCCAGACTGCTGACTCTTTAAACCAGAAACAATTCTAAGCTAGAAGTTTTGAAGTAAAAACTTTAAAAAGCAGYTTCCAAGCTTTTCTTCAGGCAATGGTTTTGCTGCCACTGGCAAAGTGACACTCCYGAATCATCTGCCCTTGGCCAGATGCCCCTACAAGGTGCCATCCAGGTGYCCTGGGGCGTGTGGGGTGCTGAGCACCCAGCCTGACCCTGGGGCACCCACACCCTGCAGCWGCCCGTGGGGTGTACAGGTGGAGCAGCACTGGAAGTTTGACATCCTGCAAGAGGGTTTGGCAATGTTTTCTCACTCCAGGCTGATTTTGCTTGCTGCYGGTTGCCAGAAAAGAGCAGGGACTGCAAGAAGGGCTCTGGTTTGGGGTGACTTTACTCACCCCAGCTCAGGGTCATTGCTGCAGCAGCCTGGAGGGCGCTGGGGGCAAATTTTGCRCCTCCAGCAGAGCAGAGGACAGGCCAGCAGTCCCCTCCAGAGGAACATCAGTGTAGCCCAGGGTGATCTCAAGCTCTTTCTCCTGGAGCCCACAGCCAAAAAATGTCATCAAGGCACCTGCTGGAATAGCCCAGCCTGGGCAGTGGGGACCTTCAGGGGTATGGGAGTGGGAAGCACCATCTGGGATCCTGCCACCAGCCCGTGGTACCCTGCAGCATTCCCACAGAGCCCCAGCACAGCCCAGGGAGCGGCACCATCCTCCATGCAGGGTGAGGGAAGCAAACAAACCCCAAACCCATCCCGACCAGACACCTTCTCCATGGCCACACACCCTGGAAACGCAGGGCTGGGAAGAGCTGGCACAGCACAGCACGCACCAGGAGCAGAGATGGGGAAGCACAGCCCGGCCCGGGCAGCCCCGGCAGCCCCGGCACGGAGGGTCCTGCCGGCCGTGCCCCGGGCACATCCCCGGGCACATCCCCGGGCACACCCCCGGGCACACCCCCGGGCACATCCCCGGGCACATCCCCGGGCACATCCCCGGGCACATCCCCGGGCAGCGGCCGCTCCCAAAGCCGCCCCGGCTGCTCCCGGTGCCCGTGCGAGGAGGGGAGGATGGAAATCCCCCCTCCCAGGGACAGGACAGGAACCAGCACGGGCAGCAGCCTCGGGGCGCATCCCAGAGCAAAGAGCGGGAGGGGAGGGAAGGCAGGCGAGGGGTGGTGTGGAGGCAGCGGGATGGGCAAGSTGACACAGGCAGGGGTGAGCGGTGCGCCCCTACAGCAGCAGCCGGCGCAGGAGCCCGGAGCTCGGGCAGGGGCCGGCTCTGAGGTGGCAGCACGCAGGTGAGGAGCCGGGCAGCCAGCACCGGGACACCCACCGAGCTTTTGCTTCTGTCGCCCAGAAGCTCTGCTCGCCCAAGCTTTTAAGGCAAGCCCGCGTTGTTATTCTAAGGCAGCGCTTTCTTYTCACACCAGGATGTGGTTAATCATTCGCCACGCAGCAGCACACCGTGTACGAGAGCCGTGGGGAAGCTCACGGAGCCGCTCCGTGGGGCGAAACACCCACGTGCCCTGCAGGGCATCGCTCCGAGCCCGCAGAGCCCCCCGGGCTCCCAGGACTGCCCCAGGAGCGGGAGTTCAAATTCCGCATCGCCAAACACCCTCGGTTTCACGGGATGCGTGCGGTGGGCTGGGGACAGGGCCGGGCCCCCTCCCTCCCGCCAGCATCCCTGCCCCGTCCTTACTTTGATGTTGCAGAAGAAACTCCTGGAGCAGCTGCCGGAGCTCTTGGGGATGTCAACCGGGGATTTGCCGACCTCGGGGCGGACTCCCATGGCGAGCCCGGGATTCGGGGCTGCTCTCCGGCCCGGCCCGTCCCGCCGCCCGCACGAGCTGCGCCGAAATCCCTGCGAGGCTGCGAGTGAGCCCGGCAGCGGCAGCGCCAAGTTCTTATAAACCGGCTCCGGGGAGCGGTGATGAAACGCTTTCTCCTCCCTCTTTCGCTTTGTGCGCCGAGGGAACTTTAAAGTCGCAGGAAGCCAAGGCAGCGCAGGTGGGGACGCTGCGGAGCGCGGGATGTGACAATGCTGTGCCCGCCCCTGGGGACAGCCAGCGCCCCGACCGCCCCTGTGCCCCTGTGCCGGCCTGCGGGACCGGGCTGCGCAGCGAAACAGCGCAAGGAAAACCGCCGGGATTTTAATTCAAAGGAGCGAGAGGAAGGGGAGGCTCCTTTCAGCAACTGAGATTTGGCTCCCAGGTGGTGGGAGGGGGAAACTGGGTGGTCAGATGGAGAAATCCTTCCCTGGGCCGTGAAGTTTTGGAGGGACAAAAAAACCCCCAAACCTTCAGTGTTCGTTTTTACAGAAAAAGCTGCRTTCGTGAAGCTCCTGAGCGCTGCTTCTTTTCACCAGCACCTCTCGGGGCTTTGTTTATGCGAAGCGCTGATTTATTTTGCAAGCTCCTCTCAGGGGGAAACGCGTCAGAAGGAGAAGGGCAGGTTGATCCAGCCGGGGGAGAAACCGGCTTCAGGTGTTCTGTCCTCACCATCGCTTCCCTGCCCAGAGCGGGCGGGGAGGGCAGGGGGACCCCGGCGGGCTGGCCCGGGCTGGGTAAATCAGTCCCGGCTCCGGGATGGTTTCCGGGGGCTGGCGGGTCCCTGGGTGCCGTGCCAAGGACAGAGCCCCTCGGTGGCTGCCCGGCCCCGTCCGTGGGCGCTCACCACGAGAGGGGGCCTGGAGCCCGGGGGAGAGAATTCCCGGGCGCTGCCGCGCTCCCTGCCCGCCCTCGGGATGGGACCTGCCCGGGACAGGGTGACAATCAGCGCTGCCGACATAGGAACAGTTCATCTGGGCTCTCATTTGGGCTGCCAGCTTCCCAGTCCCTGCAGCCTGTCCCAGGATGGGTGGGTACCGCTGGGTTTGGGGCGGCAAAAGAAGCACCTTGGTTTTCCAGCTTTCGTTTTCCACCCCCCAAATTTGCCAGATCTGTGGTGGGAAGAGACCCTTTATTCCCCATCAGAGCTAGCCAAGGCCTTTTACCCAACATTCTGTGGCAAGACGAGGAAGTTTCAGCCTCACCGAGAGAAAAGCCCAAGCAAACCAACATCTCTGCTCCTCTCCCATCCTCCCCGCGAGCCCMGCGTGCCACTGACCTAATTTTTGAGGCAGTGCCTGACCCGCTCCCTATTCAGTTTATTCTGCAGCAGCTGTGAGGCTCACTCTGTCATAACAACCCCGCACAGAGCAGCTGTTCTGGCCCCTGGCTCCRGCTTTTCCCTACAAATTTGTCTCCATACAGCAAAACATAGCGGGGAAGATGCCTGACGAGSCTGAGCCCGGCCTGGCTCAGGGAAACAGCCCTGCCCTGCTGGCCTGTGCCTTGGGAGGGCTTGGACACCCTGTGAGGGGGGATGGTGACCCCCACAAGGGGAACTGGGACCCTCTGCATCTACCTCTGGGGGCTGGAGGTTGCTGCCTCCCTGGAATTGTTTGGATTGGAAAAGCCCTCCAAGGCCATGGAGCCCAACTGCTCCCCCAGCASTGCCAAGTCCAGCACTAACCCACGTCTCCAAGTGCCACATCCACACCTTTGTTAAATCCCTTCAGGAATGGGGACTCCACCACTGCCCTGAGCAGCCCCTCCCAATGCCTGACCACCCCTTCTGGGAGGGAATTTTCCAGATATCCAATCCAAACCTCCCCTGACACAGCCTGAGGCCGTTCCCTCTCATCCTGTCCCTGTCCCCTGGAGCAGAGCCCGACCACCCCCAGCTGTCCCCTCCTGTCAGGAGCTGTGCAGAGCCACAAGGTCCCCCCTGAGCCTCCTTTTCTCCAGGCTGAGCCCCTTCCCAGCTCCCTCAGCCTCTCCTGGKGCTCCAGCCCCTTCCTGGATGCAGGTCCTTGTTGGGGACTGACCACAGGACCTGTTCCCCCAGGCACCTCTGTCCTCCCCGGGTCTGGCCACCCCCGGCAAGCCCCTGCTGGACCTCAGGCATGGGCAGGTGCCCCAGCAGGGCCAGTTTGCTGGAGGGCAGGGAGAAATGCTGCTGGCAAACCACGCTGCCCTTGGATTTCTCAATGTGCAGCTCTTGCAATAGGTAAGGCAAGAACACAGCTGGTTCATGCCCAGCCATGAGCCAGGGACTGCACTGGGACACCCCAGGGGCTGCACACCTGATCAGTGCTCCAGGARSRGCTCCCAGACCATCCTGGGCTGGGCTCCAGGAGCAGCTCCCAGACCATCCTGSKCTGKGCTCCAGGAGCAGCTCCCAGTTTTCCCCGAGCAGGGAGTACTGCCCTGCAAAGCCATTAAACACCATACTAACACAATAAAAGCTGACATTCTGAGTTTAAACTCCAGTCTGACCATCAGAGAGCACTGCTGATGTCTCCCACACTTTTATCCTGCTGGAAGGGGGACTCCAGCCCTTGGACACATCTTCAGCTCTCCTACACCAGCGCTGCTCTTCAATCRTGCGCTTGAGATTGTGCAACAGGAGTTAACAAAGCAAGCTGCAYGTGAGAAAATGGGGTCTCTGGCCTCTTTTTGGGGATTCTCTACTGCATTTTACTCTCTTGGCAAGGAGGGGCTCATCCTGAAGATGMGTGCACAGGAGGGGAGTGATTTATGGTGGAGAGTTGGGTTCCACATTCTTCTCGTCATGCTTGGTCAGGGCCATGGGGCTGATGTCGAAGGGCCTGGCAGGAGAGATCCCACATGGCAGGGTTGGGTTTGTTTCACAGGGTTGGGTTTGTTTCACAGGGTTCCCAGGCTGTGCTTCGTGCTCCTCCTGGTGAGGAATCAGAGGAAGGAGAGCCCCTGGTGCTGCTGGCTCACAGGGAATCAGCCACTCCAGCCACAGCTCCCCACGTGCCCAGCAGCTCACCCTCCAGCCCAGCCCCTTCCCTCACCCAGAACAAGGGCAATGGTTYCTCTCCATGTGGAACATGCCCACCCTGCACCTTTCCAATGGCCAGAGTGAACTTGCAGCAGTGCAGGAACTGGGACAAGCCCCTCGAGGGGTGCTCACCTTATTCACAGAACATCAGAGCCCTCTGAAGCCACTTTCCTTCTGTGACTGGGTCAAACTGCTTCTACATGAGTAAAGAGAACACCCTTTTGCCACATCCCCTCCTCAGTTTCATTGAGTGGTGAGCTGATCCTTSTTTGAGGACAAGGCTCACTCTGCTTCACCACCCACCTTCGGTCYGGCAGGGGCTGAAGCTCCTCACTTTTCCTCCATGGTATCTCCAACCTGTCCTGCTCAATTATTTGTTGCCAACTGGGCTTTAAAAACACAGAAATCATGGAGAGGTTTGGAAGGACCTTAAAACTCATCCAGCTCCACCCCCTGCCATGGGCAGGGACACCTTCCACTGCACCAGGTTGCTCCAAGCCCTGTCCAGCCTGGCCCTGGACACTCCCAGGGATGAGGCAGCAACAGCTTCCCTGAACTTTCAACTCTGAAATTATTTTCTGTAGCTGTTCTGCTGCCTCTAGAAGACCTCAGAGAGCTCTGACAGCTCCAAGGGAATGGAAATTAATTTGCTGGGGAAGCAAACACGGAGCCCCTGGGCTCCCAGGAGGTTTCAGAACTGCAAGTACAAACACTGTGCTGGGAAKGTGGATTTAGAGCCCCCTCCATGTCAGCAGAGCCAGCCCCTGGGGGTGCAGAGCAGCACACCAACCCCACCCATGGAGCCCCCATCTGTTCTCCAGGGCTGCTGGGGTGGCACAGGGGGGGACAAGCACTGGAGTGGCACCAGTGGCTGCTGCCAGGGCCCGTGGCTGGGAATGACAGAGCTGGGTTTGGGCATTTGGAGCAGGAATGGTGCTCAGGGGAAGTGCACAGCTGTACCTGAAGAACAGGCTAGGCTGGCTCACAGCCCCGCTGTCCTGGGCATGGAGAGCGAGGGGCAGGTGATTCACCGGCACCCCGGGCAGGGGACACTGCGGTCCCACGCTGCAGAGGCCCAGAGCGGGTTTGCTTTGGGGACAGGGCACAGCTGAGCCCCAGAGCAGGAGGTGACGCTGCCTGTCCTCCCTCTGAGGCCACCCCCAGCCCTGCAGGGCAGCCGGGGCTGGGAGTGAGGGCAGGGTGGGATGGAGGGCAGGGAGCGCCTCTGGGAGCGACGGGTCAGGGGCAGACCTGCCCTCCCACGGGCTGACTAACAAATACCTCAGGCTGCTCATCCCACATCCAAAGCCAGGCGAGCAAACCTCCTGCAGGGCAGCAGCAGGAGCAAGGGGCGCTCYGGAGGAATACGTGGGAAGGCAGGTCTTGCCAGGCTGTGGCTGCAGGGAGGCTGGGGAGCCTGGAAACTGGGAGGCCGTGATTTTGGCAGGCTGAGACTTTGGGGAGAGCAGAGAGGACAGCAGGAGCTCTTCCACCTTTAAGAGCTTACAGGGGAATGGAGGAAATGCTTCTAAATGAGCCCTGGCTGGTGGTGGTTTGTGTCTCTTGAAAGAACCACTTTCTTTCCCTCTGCCTTTTCTGCTTCAAGTAACTCCTGTTTATTCTGAGGCCACTTGAGTTTCACCATCAGTTAGGACAATGCTATGAGGCTCTTCAGTTAATTACTTATAATATTAATATGAATATAATGAAGAATATCAGTGTGCATATTAATATTGATAATACTAGAGGCTCTTAATTTAAACCGGAGATGGCCTGMGGGGTGGATTATTTTGGTGGGAGAGCCAACTCTCCATTCTCCATGACACCTTTCCCACCTCTCCTTTCTCCCCAAGAGCTTCTGGGGACGCCAGCCCCAAGGTGTCACGAGTGGGGCCTTCAGCTCAGGACATTCCAGAGGAGAAACCCTTCTGGCTGGTTGAGGAGGAGGTGGGAGATTGGGATTAGGATAGTTTATCCCCGGCCCTGCCCACCGGTGTTGTGCCATGCGCGAGGGCAGTTGCAAGGATGGATGGTGACGCTCATCCCTCGCTGCGGTGTGGGTGCTGCGAGCTCCAGGGGTCACCCAGCACCCCCAGGACCCCCCCAGGCCTCACACCCTCCTGGCACTCTCTGAGCACCGTGTTCCAGATGCCTGTAGCCAAGCCTTCCCTGCAGGATGTGTTCTGCACACCAGAACAAAGAGCCAGTCTTTGCCTCGGAGGATTTGCAATCTAAAGCATCAGTATCCTGTAGGAAAAGCAATTAAAGGAGGCAGACAAGGATCTGACACAGCCATTCAAAGCAGGATTGCATTTCCTTGAGATTGCTTCAAGTGATCACGATGAGACAATCTAAATTACCTCTGCCCACTGCCAATAAACTGCACAGTTGGTAAATATTTCAGGAACAGTGCCCCTGAGCGAGGATTCTGCTGCCTGAAAAGGTAGAGTCAAATATTCATGTACAATTCCTGAACCTCCACAGCTCCATGGACTCACACCCTGGAGAGACAGAGTCAAATATTCATGTACAATTCCCGAACCTCCACAGCTCCATGGACTCACACCCTGGAGAGACAGACTTTTCCAGGCTCTCCTCTGCCTCAGAATGGGTTGCAGGGCAAAGCTGGTGCATCCAGCAGCACCAAATCCTGCTGCTGCTCGTAGGAGAGCCCTAACTCCCTGCAGGTCTGCAGAGCTCTGAGGGGTGACAYGTGGGACTGCATCAGGCCCTGAGCAGCTCGAGGAGGGTCCTGTCCAGAGGGACCCCCCACAGCAAGGGGCTCATCCCAGCCCAGGGAAGGAGGTGGTGATGTCTCAGCATCCCCTGCTCCCAGCTGGGTGCGAGGAAAAGGCAGAGGGCTCAGGGGTCAGCCTCCTTCTTCCCTTGGGGAGGCCTGGCAGGTGACMCAGCTCTGGGTGAGATGTGTCACCGTGTGACACCCTCTAATTCACTGTGGGTGAGGAGCCTCTGCTCCCTGACACACGAGGGACTGACGTGAGCACAGACGCCCCAGGCAGGGCCAGGAGGGTGGGATGGTCCCTGTGGTTTCAGCCATGGGGCACCCAAGGGCCCACCTTGGTCACATCCCACTGGAAACCTTCACTCCCTCCAAGAGCTGATCCTTGCTGGGTGTATCATGGAATCACAGCATGGTCTGGCTGGGGAGGGACTTTAGAGCCACCCAGTGCCACCCCTGCCATGGGCAGGGACACCTCCCACCATCCCAGGTTGCTCCAAGGTCTGTCCAACCTGGCCTTGCAGGGATGGGGCTTCTATGGCCCTTCAACTTGGAAATTATTTTCTTTAGCTGCTTTGCCTCCTTTAAAAGACCTCAGAGTGCTCTGGCAGCCACCACCGAATGGAAATTAAACTAAAAAAAGAAAAATATCCAAAAGCTTTAATGGCTCTTACCCCATTACATGACAGGAGCTGGTCCAAGCACTGTGCAAAGATCACAGCTCTGATCTGATCCCTCCTGAAGCCGTTCTGAGGACAGTAAAACCACAGACTTTGGATTCTTATAGRCTTCCCTCTGGAAAAAAAGGTTAAATTCAATAAAAAGAGGATAAGTGAGAGTGAATTCAGCACATCTCATTCCTAATATCTCTGGCTCTGACTGCACTCACACTGCTGCAAGTCCTGAAGCTCTGGGCATTGTTAAATATGGAATGAGAGTTATGTGTTTGCAAGGAAAATGCTTGTCTCCACTAATAGGCAGCAAAATATTTTTATTATACTATATATTGACTTATTTAACAATGATGGCAACAGGAGTGCCAACAAAGTTGTGTAATCATTTTTTTTTCCATTTTGTTTTTCAACTGCTCAGAAGTTTCATAAAACCTCCTTGTTTGGTTGGAAATCTTGCAGATCTCCCCGATGCTGTGGGGTGTCACTGCATGGTTTGGCTGTCASCAGGGCAGGGCCACCCCCCTCCATCAGCCAGGCTGGATTTCAGGCTCCAAACTCCTCAGCACACCCAGGACAAAGCCATTAAACCTGCTCTGCTTGGCTCTGAGCAAGGCTCCGAGGTCCGGCAGCCACCAAGCCCTGCTGACACGGGTTTAGGAGAGCCCAGCTGGGAATCAGGTTTGGCAGACCCATTCCTGAATGCCCAAGGCACCTGGATCTCTTTATTCCTCCTCTGAGGTTTTCCAAGGAGGAAAAACTGACCACTGCTATGATGTCTTTGCATCCCCACACAAAACTCCTTTGGAGTGTGTCTTTTCCCATGGGGTTCCTCCCAGCACTGAGATTTACCAGCTCAAACCCCCAAATTAAGGTGAAGGCTTGGCCATGCTGAGACATAAACTTYAAGGAATTTAAAGATTTTAGAGGAGCTAAGATTTTAGTTAGAGATAAGCTTTAGTGGAGTTAATTAAAATAAATGGGTAGGCCTTGATGAAGTTAAGAGTTGGTAGTTAACTAATAATTGATTGCTTGTCAACACAGTGTTTAGTTAGCTGGGTTTATAATGAAGAATATAGGGRCTGATAAAGAGCTTTAGGAACATAAGACAATTGTGGCCTCCTCTGTTCTGAAACCAATTGAAGATGGGGAATGGGAGTTCTACCAATGGATTCATTTGTCATATTTGCATTGAAAAGGTAGAAAGGTCAGAACGAGGAAGACTTCATTTACTTCCTCATTTTGGGACCCCTCCCCATGAAAGGGAYCACTGACCCAKTTTGAGGAACAAACTGCACATGCTTAATGGCTTTTGAACTAATTACCATGCTTAATGGCTTTTGAACTAATTACCATAYRGAGCRGGGACTGGGATGTACCAAAGTTATGAATATGCRTTTGTAYTTTGGGTATTCAGTACTTGTACAGATAAAAGGGCTCCGTAATCACCTGTAAAGTGAGGTGTGTGTTTGGGAGCTATCCCACAATAAACACACATTTTCTAACTTTAAACCATTCGAGAGTTTTTGGATATCRGTACTAGATCAATATCCATATTGGGAATGGGATGTACCAAAGTTATCAATATGCATTTGTATTTTGGGTATTCAATACYTGTAYAGATWAAAGGACTCTGTAATCACCAGTTAATTGCGGTGTGTATTTGGGAGCTRTCCCACAATAAACATCCACTTTCTAACTTTAAACTGTCGGAGAGTTTTTGTCCATCACAGTTGGATATCAGCGCTAGATCAACATCCATATTTTTTAATAAATCAATACCTTGGTACAGCAGCTCTGGCTCCATCCCAGGCGTCATTCCCAGAGGAGAACACGGGCGTTGCCCGGGGCAGGATGGAAAACTGCAGGGTCCGTCCTACAAAAAGTGCTGGAAACTTTCTGTTTGGAGAAGCTGGAATCAAAACAGTGAGAAGGTATTTTGGATCACAAGAGCCTCTCCAAGCTCTGAGTGTGGGCAGGGAAGAGCTGATTTTGAGCTGCTCTCGCCATGAGCCATTGCAAGCGAAATTTGTTTTCCTTGGAACARGCAAGTCCAACTGGAACAATGGCTGGAATTGACATCTTGCAAGGAAAGATTTTGTTTCGTCTTGAAAGGCTGCAACACCTTGAAATATTTTCCAATGGAAATGACATTTTGTTTCTGCTGATAATCACAGGAGTCGGCCCATCAGAGTTTCCATCCTTCTCTGGCCCTTCCACTCTAGCAGGAGGGATCCATGGAGCCACATGCAGGAGCAGTGGAGAGCCATCCAACCACCCCACCCAGGGGGATGGAGAGCCATCCAAGCAGCCACCATGGGCTCATGGAAACACCTCTTTTAATGTGGAAAGTGGAGGGCAACACAGGGGGRTGTGTTCTGGACTGAGGAGCCATGAGACCTTGGGGGAAGGACAACAAATTAAGAGAAAAACAGCACTGAAATGTGACCTATCACAGGATAGGTGACCTGGGGATGGTTTTTAAAGCTCTTGGTTTCTACCTGGCAGGAGGAGGAGGCCTCTCTGCATCTCCTCTTTGGGCTGGGTGGCAGCAAGTCCCTGTGGACCCACGTCCAGGGCACAGGAGCAGCACTGCAGAGAAGCCAAAACCCCTGTCAGTTTTCCATAAAGAAATGGAAGGAAAACAGGTAACAGCTGAGAAATCTGCTTTCTTGCAGTCTCAGGTTTCTCACACCTGGAGAACTCAAGCAAACTCCCACCCCTCCCATCTCCAATCTGGACAAAAACTCTGTTCTTGAAAAGCTTCATCAGCAGAAGAAAGTTGCAGTCTCAGGTTGGCTGCAGCGTTACCCTTTCACGATTTCAAAACATTTCCTTTAGATCATGCCTTTTTTAGCACCATGTGATTAGCACACATTCATAAGCAATCACTTCTAAGCAAAATAATCTGGTGCTGTTTCCTCTCAAAAATGGGCTGAGGACTCTGAAACATCTTCCTCCCCTCATCCCTCCCCCACATTCTAAAGGATTGTGAAAAGCTTTGGGTTTGAAACAAAAGGTGTCCCTTTTTTCCTTCCTCTTTGGAAACAGTTTTTAACACAAACAGAAAAAAAAATCAAAGTATTCCAGTCAAATGTGTTGGAAAGAGAATCCTCTCTTTCCTCTTCTCCTTTAGGAGATGGGACAAGCGGGAACAGCTTGGGACTGAGAGAGGGCAGGGCTAGATGGGATRCCGGGGAGAAATCCTTCCCTGGCAGGGTGGGCAGGCCTGGCACAGGCTGCCCAGAGCAGCTGTGGCTGCCCCTGGACCCCTGGAATTGTCCAAGGACAAACTTGGAGCACCCTGGGATAGKGGAAGGTGTCCCTGCCATGGCAGGGGGTGGCACTGGATGGGTTTAATTGTCAGAAYTCAGGACATCCCTCTGGCTGTCCTGGATGGCCAGGACCCCTGCCAGGGAGCTCAGARRCCCTGGCACAGAGCCCAAAACACCTGTGGGTTTGATTATGACCCATGGAGCAAATTACCAACCTTATATTAAGAATTACAAGTCATGGCAGTTTAAGTAGAATGATAGTGAACCTATCACRGGGTGAAAAATAGATTTTTGGGTTTATAGAATGGGGGTTCAGGKAGCAAGATGGAGGAATCTSGACATGCCCAGCCTTTCTCCTTCTTCCTCTTGGCCTCCATCTTCTGCTGTGATGYTGGCACTTACAGATTGGTTTAGAGTAGAAACTCACTGTCTAACATAGRTGATAGGTATTGGAATGTAATTGTAAATATTGTACACATAGTTTTTAGAATAAAAAGATAACACCAAGGTGGGCAGAGTGCCTCTGACTGTCCTGCTGAGTGGACCTTGGCTGGACAGGAGAAAAAATTTTATAGATAAGGTACAATAAACAACCTTGAGGGTGAGAACTGAAAAATTCTGACTCCTTTGAGCGCCGGGCTAAGAAAAGAGACTTTCTAACATTTCTCAGAGTCACTCTGACCCGCAAGAGACCACGAGATTTAATATCCCTTCCCAAACCCTTGTGTGATTGCACGATCCAACATCCTGCTGGAGGTGATGCTTCAGCTCCCAGGGCACCCCACAGCTCGTGTCCCCCTGGCTGTGCTGGGGATGGGCTGGTGGAAGGAGCCCCTCAGCACCACWTCCTTGGCCCAGCCCCAGCCCGCACAGTCCCTGCTCAGGGTGAGCACTGCAGTGTCAGCAGGGCAGCCTGGCTGCTCCCAGCGCCCTGAGGACAGCGAGGACCCAGGTCACACAGGAAGGGAGTGAGCTGGGAGCAAGGAGCAGGTGTGGTGAGGAGCTGCCAGCTCCATGACACACATTTTGCCTTCACACTCTGCCTGAGCCACTTCAGAGCCACCCGCCAGGTGACTGAGAGRGTGACTGAGTGACTGCTCAGCCTCTGCCACGGCTGCTCAGCCTCTCCCTAAAACATGAGGCAGGTGTTTATTTTCACAGGGAAATCAGTAAATGGTTCTGACAGCCRTGATGGAGCACTCCCATCCAGCAGAACTCCCTTGACCAACCATCTTCCTGATGGGCTTGCCTTTACTTACCTTAGAAATTACTTGTTTTGTATCAGGAACATTGTGTTCCTCRTCTGTATCTGACAGCTGACAGTCAGATGAAGGACCTGTCATGAGGTTTGAATTCCAGAGCAAAAGGCACGGCTGGGATCCCACGAGCTGGATCCACATTGGCTGGCTGCACAGAGACCCCACTCCAGCTCTCTTTGACAGAGCTAGAAGGGGAGACACACCCCAGTGTGGCCAAGGGTGGCCCCTGAAGCTCTCCCAAAATCAATCATTTCAAGAGCTGCCAGCTGATGGAGCAAGCTGCCTGTTTTCCCTTGGAAGTGGCATTTTAAAGTTTCCCCACACCCTGAGCAAAAGGAGAGGGACAGGAGCTGCTGTTCTTTAGAGAAGAAACTCCCCATCGGCACTGACCTGAAGGGAGGACCAGGCAGTGCTGCCGTAGGGGTGGGGTGGTAGAGGCCACTGGGGGAGTTTGGTCAGCATTTGGAATTGCACAGTCATCCTTCAGCTCCCTCCCTTCATGGTCTCCCCATGAGCTGGGGTTAAGGAGAACTGGCTTCACCTGGCAGAGGTGGGTGCTGTCTATCCAGGACAATGGGAAGCTGCATGGACACCACCACGCTTTTGGGGCCAGCTGAGCTCTTCACAAASAGCCTGTGGGGTGATTTCAGTGGGGCTGCCCAGCCATCCCATCCCAAGCACCACCCTTCTCTTGGTGAGGAGCCACCAAAGTCCTCACCCCATTCAGCCCAGACTCCAGCATCCCTGACACGCCAGGGACACCAGAGCCCAGTGCTCCCCTCAGCACCATGAAGGGAAAAGCTCTGACTCACACCCAAAGACATGTTCAATGCCTTTTCATCCACACGAGTTCAGTAATTTCAGCATTAATTTCCTCAATGCCTGTTCCTGTGTTTGACCTCTGGCTTTGCTCTTCCTTCTTCTGCAAAGTCACCAGGTCACACCGGTGAGAAATGTCAGCCCACTTCTGGGAACCGCTGCCTGAAATGTGCCCACCTCTGTTATCTCTGTGCTGACATGCTGCTGAAGGAGCCTCTTGACTGGAAACACTCGACTGGGAAGAGAAATGGGACATCCCATCCTGCTCCTGCCCCCTCCCTGCTCCTTTGGGGAATGTCTGTAGGAAACACAGCCCTGTCCCTCGCACTCAGGACACTCAGTGGCAAGGCTGGGCTGTCCCAGCCCGAGGTCCTCATCACCGAGGCACCAAACATCAGACAACAGCTTTCCTCACGTGACTTTTTTATACCAAATTTGAAACACAATGGGCCTGGAAAGATAAAAATAGTGGTTTAAATTTAGGTAGAATAGACTGAGAGGCACCATCGACACTTCCCCTTCCAGCAGTCTGCAGCCAGGAGGAAGCAAACAAAACAGGAGGAGAGGCCGCCAGGCCAGCTGTGGGATGCAGTTGTTGAGGAGATAGCCAAGGAAAGATGATAGCATGATGTGTGTCCCCTGGAGACCCTCTGGACAATGCCTGACTCATCGTTGGTTGCCTGCTCCCCTGCTGGAGCGAGCGGGGCAGGGGATGGAACATAACTGAGATAGGTGGAGCACAGCAGCAGTTCCTCTCCCGCATGACTCAGGCTGCACCTCCTCCCATCCCCAGAGGCCCTGGGGTTTGGGGTCTTCCAGGGATCCAAGCTGCCCTCTCTGTGGGCTCTTGATGTCAGCAGAAGGCCGTAGGCACCTGGAGGCTCATCTCCTTTTTCAGTCCCACCAGCAGGTTTGCTCTCAGATGAATGATGTCTACTCAAACCCAGTCTGGGCACAAACAGAGCAGCAGCAGAGGGATGGGAAGATGCCACGAGGAATTAAGACTCAGCCAGTTCCCCTCTGCTGCCACAAGCAGCAGTGCAGGTCTTGCCTGGTCCATCCATGCATCAAGAAGCTGGTTCCTCACTCACTCAAGTTAAGGAAAATTAAYTCCTGCAGAGGTTGTTGGTGCTGGCACTGGCAGCAGCTGCTGTCCCTCCAAAATGCTGGGGAAGACCCAAGGACAGGCACATCAACTTGTCCTGTCAGCCAGGAAAACTCCCAGAAGAGATGCCAAGGATATGATGCAAACCTGGGGCTAAATGGAACCTAGAGGGGAAAGATCACAGCCTGGTGTGGAGGTGGGTACAGGCAGCAGCTCTCTGGCRCTTGAATGCAGTTGGTGCCATCCAGATGGACAAAGTTTCTGGGTTTTCATGGAGCAGTGCCCTGCCATGGTCTAGAGACAGATCCTTGGGAAAAAAACTATTGGTGTGAGATATCCTCCTCCCAGGTCATGGGCACAGAGTTGTTGAAAGAGCAGGATTCGGTGCTGTCTTTGTTCCCCAGGCAGCCAGCCTTTCCCTGCCTCCTCCAGCCTCAAAGCCAGCCCTGATGCTTGATGCAGCCAGGACGTTTCACAAGAGCGTGGCAGCAGCGCACCGGGAGGAATCGCTCTGCGAACAGCCTGTCCAGAGCTGCTGGCATCCCCAGCTGGACACCAGCCCGGGACTCCTTGTTCTGCAGCACCAGAGATAAGAGCAGAGCCACTCACGGAGCGCTGAGGGACAGCCAACATCTCTCCTGGAGGGACCAGCCTCGGGAACACCACCTTCAGCACCCAAATTCCCAGGCAGAAGGAGAGCAGGAGGTTGTGCCCCTCGTTGTGAGGAGGGCGCCGGTGCCAAAGCTGCACATCTCCCACCAGCACCCACGGGGGGGTTCTCCTCCCAGAGCCCCTGGACACGTTCCAGGGCACGCCAGGGCATGGCAGTGCTCTCTCATGGGGAAGGGACACAGTWCTGGGCTGGGGTCTCACTGCAGCATGGGGTGTCCCAGCTACCTTTGGCACAGTCCAAAGATGCTCCATACAGAGAGTTTGGGACTCTCCCTGGGGTTGCTGCAGGCAGATCATAGAACCACTGGGTAGAATCCCAGGATGGTTTGGGTTGGAAGGATTAAAGCTCATCTCATTCCAAAGCCCTGCCATGGGCAGGAGGAACATCTTCCACTAGCCCAGGCTGCTGCAAGGCCCATGACATGGAGTGTGCAGAATGCTGTGCTTTGACTGCCAGCTCGGTGTTGGGAGCATTCCTGGGAATCACACAGGAATGGGGAGGACACAAGACCTCATGGAGTGTGATGTGGGGTTGGATTTAACACACTCAATGTTTGTATGGTGAGATCCTCTAAGAAGCAATTTATCATTCTTTGCACAACAATGTACCCAGGGAATTCCTGCCCCTCTCCYGCTCCTGCCATGCTGTCCAAGGTGTCTCTGATGGGTTCCCAGGCCAACATTTCCCTCTGCAGCACCGAGRCCCTTTCCACACAACAACACAATTCCCAGGACCAGAATCTTTGTGGCACAGGGCAAACCCAACAGGTGTGGGGTGCAAAGAGGGAAAGCAGACCTGCAGCTCCTTAGGGCAGAGCCGTCCCCACCACACTGTGCCAAGTCTCAAATGTTTTTTAGCCTCTTTCGCAATCCCCACCCCAGGAATTCTCACCTGGGCTGCTGGCACCTCTTCAACTCACAAAAGTGCCAGGACAGGGGATTTTTCAAGCCTGCATGGATAATTCCCTTTTTCTTGGGCCAGGTGATACTGGGACATTCTCCTGCAGCCTCCAAGAGGAAAGGTAAACAGGACACTCGGTGGACTCAAACAGAGGGTGTGTGCTCTTCCTTGGCAGTTATTGTGGAAAGGCTGACTGGAATGCTGACTGGTATGGCTTCCTCTGCACTGGGAATGTCCCCTGCCACTGCTGGGACTTGGATCAGGACCAAAGAGGCAGCTGTGCGGGTAACACAGCTGGRGGARKGGAGACATCTGGGTCCTGGGTTCTGTTTTCTCCCACCTTCTCATGTGTACAAGAAACTCTTGTAGGAAGGGTTCTCCTCGGAAAGGATTCAGGAAGAAAATCAATGATTTCAGCAGAGAAAAGCCCAAAGTAATTGTGCACCCAGGTAAAAGCAGATCCAAACAGCTTTTGCTCCCAGATTCAATTCCTTAATTAAATGGGAATGTGTCGCACTTGAGCTCAGTGGAAAACAGTAGTAATGATCCCAATAAGGGGCAGACCTTGAGGAAACCATTTTTTGATCAAACACCATAGATTCAAGCAGAGGAGTGGGTTTCTAGAGMAGCTGTGGCTGCCCCTGGATCCCTGGCAGTGCCCAAGGGCAGGTTGGACAGGGCTTGGAGCAACCTGGGACAGTGGAAGGTGTCCCTGCCCATGGCAGGGGTGAAATGAGATGAGATTTAAGGTTCTAAATCCAACCTAAACSAGTCTGGGATTTTGTGTTCCACATCCACAATGGAGCAGAAAGGACAGGTCTCTCCCCACCCAAGCCATCCYGTGATTCCAGGGTTTAATGCTCCAGAGGGAACAACGGTTCAGTGAAATGGAAACCRGTGACTCAGTCGTATGCCAAGTGARGACCAAGGACCCACTGCCCCAGGTGSCTTTGTGCCAGCTYGGCTGTGCAGAGAACATAACACAGSTGCCGGAGGGGACACCCCTGTGTCCCTCAGCAGGACATTCCATGGCTTCCCATCACCAGGGAGGGATGGACACCTAACATGCGATCTCTTGGTCCCTCTTCCCCAGGAGTTTGGGAGTGTGGTGGTGCTTTTCCATGACAGATGGRAATGAGCGAGGCACAGGTACAATGTTTTCCCTGCTTCATTGTTTCCAAGCCCTTTCAGAAGCTGAGTTTCTAAAGAGAAGGGTGGATTGGCACCACCTTMATGAAAACTAATTAAACATAATTATTTAGCCCTTGGAAAATATTCCTGCTCCACCAGGAACACCCTGCAGTTGGCTTTTAAAAGGCAGGAAGAAAGTCCTTTTCCAGAAGCAGGTTTTCCTATGGGCTGATGTGGTGGGGGGAGCTTCTCAATGAGGTCTTTCATGCTCACAGAAACCAGGCTGGCCAAGAGTCTGGCACARCCAGCCTGAGCCTTGCATTTTTGAGAGTAAGGAACAGCCTCCTCCACCCAGTTTCATGGATTTAGGAAATCTGCAGGGAGGTGGGTAGAGTGAGGGYGGGGGGAAGCTTCACCCACATCTTCTGATTTTTCTCTGAAAGCTGCTGGATTTAGGGCTGAAGAGGTTTCACAGAGTAAGATAATTCCTACCAAAACATTCTCTGCTAGCAAAAAGCCCCCAAACCACACAACCAGCCACAGATCAGGATGTTCTGTCTGATGAACTCAGTGAACAGGAAAGGCCATTTCTCAGAAGTGAAGGGTCAGGGAAACGTCAGCAGAAATGGATGAGCACTGAGCTAAGTTTGAGTTACTAGAAAGGCTAAGAAGCCTGGGTTCTAAGAGTTTGGTGTTTATGTACATCACTTTTCCCCTCTAATGTCCCACAGCTCTGCCTCCCTTTCCCTGTGACCCCCATCTCAGCACCAAGGACCTGCCACGCTCAGTGGTCCAGGCAGCAAAGGATGGGAAAATCTCTCCCTCCTTGGGATGCTCCCTCATCTCTGCCCTCCATTTCTTGGGAGTTGAATTATCCCAGAGCCCTTTGCAATTCACCCAAGGGGATCTATCCATAAACATATCCCAGGCTGCCCAGAGCAGCTGTGGCTGCCCCATCCTTGGAATGTCMAAGGCCAGGTTGGACGGAGCTTGGAGCAATTATTTTGAAAAGGCTGACTGGAATGCTGACTGGTATGGCTTCCTCTGCACTGGGAATGTCCCCTGCCACTGCTGGGACTTGGATCAGGACCAAAGAGGCAGCTGTGYGGGTAACACAGCTGGAGGAGGGGAGACATCTGGGTCCTGGGTTCTGTTTTCTCCCACCTTCTCATGTGTACAAGAAACTCTTGTAGGAAGGGTTCTCCTTGGGAAGGATTTGGGAAAAAAATCAGTGATTTCAGCAGAGAAAACCTAAAGTTATTGYGCACCCAGGCAAAAGCAGATCCAAACAGCTTTTGCTCCCAGATTCAACTCCTTAATTAAATGGGAATGTGTTGAACTTGAGCTCAGTGGAAAACAGCAGAAATTATCCCAATAAGAGGCAGAACTTGAGGAAACCATTTTTTGATCAAACACCATAAATTCAAGCRGAGGAGTGGGTTTCTAGAGRAGCTGTGGCTGCCCCTGGATCCCTGGAAGTGTCCAAGGCCAGGYTGGAYRGGGYTTGGAGCAACCTGGGATAGTGGAAGSTGWCCCTGCCCATGGCAGGGGTGAAATGAGATGAGMTTTAAGGTTCTGTCCAACCTAAACCAGTCTGGGATTCTGTGTCCCACATCTGGAGCCCTACCATGRCRCAGACAACGTGGCAGGGAGGGATCAGTGCTGGCAGAGCYGGCAGGGCTGGCACGGAGGGGACGCTGCCCGCGCGCGCTCCGGAGCTGTCCGGAATGGAGGCAGCCAGGAGCAGCAAGGCTGGGCTGAGTTCTCAGCACCAGCCCKGCTCTTCCCAGAGCTGAAAGAACAAGAAAAAGGAATTGTGAGTTGCAAAACATTTGGAATCTGCAAGGTCACAGCGGAGACTGGCCCAGCCTGGCCAGAGGGAGCCCCGTGACCAAGGTGGGTGGCAGCAGAACCAAAACGCCTGGATTCTCAGATGTCAGCTTTTCACAACCTTTCTTCCATGGAAAACATGTGATTTTTGATTGTAAAGAGCCCACAGGAACCAGCTCTCAGGCAGACAATCCCACTGGGAGCTCTTTAGGAAGCTGAGCCCAGCCTGTGCTGATGGTTTTGGGCCATCATCGTTTCAAAACCTTGACCACCAGGGAGGTGGAATCTGCCACTGTGGCTCAGGGAGAAAGCCAGATCCTGATGAGGTGCTGCTGTTCAGGGGCAGAGGCGATTAGGTGACGCTCCCTGCCGTGCCATGATCCAGCCAAGGCTGGCAGCTCCTCATGGGGAAGGTGTAGCCTCAGCCCAAACCCAGGCTGGGGCTGTTTTGGGCAGGGAACAGCCCAGGACCCCCTCAGCCTCTGCAAACYCAGCTGCACCAGCAGCCGCTTGGCCCCCACACCACTCACGGAGGTTACAAAGATGAGCCCAAAAGAAAACCTGAAACACAAATCCCACTTTTTAATGGACAAGGGGGCTCAGGGATTCCAGAGAAGAATGAATGGAATCAGGGATTCCATGCCCCACTCTGATCCCTCACCCTTGTGCATCTTTCCCATGCAATCACTCAGTTCCCYGTCTCTTCTTCCTTGATGCTCCAGGTGAGCACAAATTTTGTAAGTCATGGCTAAAATCACAGCACGTGCCAACACCGGGGTCGTTGGAGCAGTAGGTCAGGTCTGTAGAGAAAGCAACACCTTTTATTCATATTTCTAACCAAAAYACCACATCTCCTCCTCAGGCTCMCCTTGCTRAAGGTGTGCACAAAACTTCTCCTAAGTCTTCCCAGCTGAGTTTCTAGGGAAACTTCTAGCATGCTTGTGGTAATTTCCTCTGATTTGTTCATTATTTCGATATTCAAAGTGCCTTTGGCATGCTCAGAACTGATTGTGGGTCTCCAAAGCCTGGGCTGGGCTGCAGAGCCTGTCCCACACCCCCCAGCTACAGAAATGTGCACACGAGAAGTCTTGGCTGGAATATCAGACAGAAARTATTGCTGGAATATCAGCTAGAAAATAGTGGGGTTTGCCACTGCACCCCGGGGCAAAGTGGACAAGAAGCTAAGGTCACACACAGAGGATGCTCACTCAAGAAAAGTGATCAAAGGAGGCTTTTTGGGTAATCAAAAGCAATTTTTATCTCTATGATGGAAAAGTCGAGTTATACAGCCCACATGTACCCTCTGGAGCAGAATTTCAAGGAAAAGAAACTCCCTGCATACTTTTGGATGCCTCATTTACTGAGAGAGGGCTGAATCACAGCATTTGACTAATTGCAGTGAGGAATCCAGCTTTCTCCAGAAAAACTCACCATGGCACAGCTTGAGCTACTTCCCCTCCTCCGGACCAAGCCACGGTCGAGGTTTCTTCCCCAGAGACCTGAAAACTGAGACACTTTGGCAAAACCCTTGCCTGGTGGATATCATCCAACTTTCAATTTCCAAGGCCTCAAAAATATGAGCTCAGGAAGCAGCACAGTCACATGCCAGTGGTGCAAACATAACCAAAGGCAACCTAAGGCAAGATGTCGAGCAATTTACTCCAGGGTTACTCAGGTTCTTTTGTGCTGCCAGGGGTGAGGGGCAAAAGAAAACAACTTACATTTGAGAAGTGGATTATTTACAGGGTGCTTTGACCCTCCTGGCTGTCAGCTCAGGACCTGGAATGGCTTTCAGGGTTTTCCACTTCCCAGGTTTGACCCAGGTTGAGTTTCAGTGCAGTTGCCACCATGTTGCTTTCTAAGCCAGGAAAAATAAAATCCCTTTGGAGSTACTTGTGATGACTCCTGACTTCCTCTTCTTTTGTCTCCTCACTCCCTGGGTTGCTGCCTTTTTTTTTTTAATATAAAATATTTTTAAGGATGGTAAAGTGGAGCAGCCCAGGGATAGGGGCCTGTGCCAGGGGTGGCTGCCCYGTGCCACAGGACAAGAGTGATTTCCCTGCAGGAAGGGTTGACTGCCTTGGCCAAGGACCCCGTGCTGCTTGGGGAGCCCTGCAGCAGAGCAGACAGGATTTCCAGCTTGGAGCACAATTCCCATCAGGATGTGTTGCTAAGGTCACAAGTGGAAGCAGCAATGATATCCATGCCAAGACTCTCCAGAGCTTTATCCAGGCTCCAAAGATAAGTGAGGCTTTGCAAGACAGACACAAGGAAGCTGGACCTGGACCACTCCTGCAAGGAGAAACAATGGATGCTTGGCATTTCCCAGACCACTGAGTACCACATGGATTCCTGGAGGCAGGATCAGTCCATAGGAGACACAGGGTGTTGTTCCCATAACCTATTCACAGGACCTATTTCTTCGTGAGGAGAGCAGCAGGGCTGAGTTGACCAAAGCCAAAAGTGACATGGGCATGGCTTCAAGCAGCATCCTGAAGTGTGCCCTTGAGGCAGGACAGTAATGTCCAAAGCTGGCACAATCCAGACAGGGACAAGCAGCTTCTTTAATGACAACAGAGCGAAGGGAGGGGCACACCCACACCTCTTCCCTAGGCCTTGAGACAAGGATGAGAGGAGAGCAGCTGTCACCCAGCAGCACAGACAGCATCCAGCTTCCCATGGCAGTGGTCCCACTGGCCCCATGGGCTCAGAAGGGCAGGCCTGATGCTTCCAGGGCCCCTACAGACCCTCAGCATGGGCGGGGGAGGGCATCCAGCAGCGATTCCAGCAAGCTGGACACGCAGGGTGGCATTTTCCTGCATCAGTGGTGATGCCCAGCCAGGCAGAGCGGGCTGTGAGTCAGCAGAGGAGCGGCGTCCCTTGGCACCGCAGCCCTTGTCCTTCCTCCAGCTCCTCCTCCTCCTCCTGCCTGCTCTCCCGCTGCGGTTTCAGAGTGATGCTCTCCTGCTAAGCCCACGTGTGCGGAGACTTGCCCATTCCTCCCCAAAAGCCCCCTGAGCCATGGCATTGACGTCAGCAGCGCTCCAGCTGTCAAACAATGGAGATTAAGGCTTGGCAGGCGGCGCCAAGCCATGGAGCGGTGAACCTCCCCGGGCAGGTGAGCAACATTCCCTGCCCAACAGGAACAGGCGCAGGGATTGCATCAACCCAGCGGCTGCACCTGGACACCCGACCTGGCCTGATCCCCAGCAGGAGCCGGGCCATGGCCATGCAGCCCCCGGGGCTCACAGTCCCTGTGCTCACCCACCCAGGGCACGGGGCTGGAGGAGTGTCCTGGCTCAGGGCAAGTTTGGGACAGACAAGGACAAGGGGGCAGAGCCCTGRCAGGGTCTGCTGGTTGCTCCAGCCCCTGGGAAGGTTATCCTGCGTGCCAAGGGCTGTGCAGCGCCAGGAGCAGGCCCGGGGCTCGTCCCGCCCTGCTCTGCCCAGCACAGGGACAGAGGCCRCGGCGCGCTGCCTCTCGCAGAGCACGGCACAGCCGCGCTCCCCGCTCGGGAGGTTCAGCCCTGGGGGCTTTCCTGGAGCAGACAGACATCTTCAGCACACTCAGTCCCAACCCACAGCAAGAGCCCGGGCAGCAGGGAATGCCTGGGACACGGCCAGGCTGGCACCAACTTGAGGGAGCAGCTGGAAAGACTCCTGGAAAACAGGAAGGGAGCTGCTTCTAGTGATCACGCTTGACCATCCCATTGTCCTGGCTTTGCACGCCAACCTTCCAATTCCTGCTGCAGGCACAAGGTGCCCCACTGCCAGCAGGGCTGCCAGGACCTGTCTTTTGCCAAAATAAAGGCGGGAGAACTGCAAACACSGAGGTCACCCAGCACTGCCAATGTAACTCAGCTCCCAGGCTGAGCCCAATAAGGACCTGGGGGCCCTCAGAGCCAGAGGAGAGACAGAAACACCCTCGTGAGCAGAGCAGAGCCTGAGCCACCAGCAGGGCACCAGCCTTCCTCCCAACCTTCGCTCCTCACCAAACCTGCAGGGCCAGGAGGGCACCTGAGGCCAGAGAAATCCGCAACACCCAGAGACAGGAACCACAAGGATGTGCCAGCTCCAGCACACACAAACAAACAAACAAACAAACCAACCAACCAACCAACAAACCCTGCAGGGCTTGTGCCCTGCTTTCTGGGAAGATCTCCAGCTCAGTGTGTCTCCTGCTCCAGCTGCAGGATCCTGCTGGCAAACTGGGCCTGGCCAGGAGCAGGAGGGAAGCGTGGGGCTCACCCAGGTGGGACAGACAGCGCTGCCTGGGACAAGGGCACAGCACAGCCACGGCCATGGCCACTGTCCAGGTCCTGCCCACTCCCTCCACGCCAGGCTGGCAACACCAGACCCCACACACCAACGGSAGACCAGGCCCTGGCACCTCCTTGTGCCAGGGCTCCTGTAACTCACCCTGCCCATGGGAACACCTGTTGGCRAGGTCCTGCCTCTAACCAGGACACCAGGAGATGCTCCCTCTCCCAGGCTTCCCTTCTCCAGCTCCAAGGACCAGGTCAGGCCCAGTCCAGGCTGACTGTGTTCGCAGGACTCCCTGCTCCAGAGCCCAGCCAGGGCTCAGAGTAGAAGACAGAGGTGCCCAGGGCAGGAGGTGCCCACGGTGAGAGCTGCTCCAGCTGCAGCAGGCTGGCAGGGACAGCACTTTCTCATGGGCTCTGTTGACTTCTCCTCCTGAGTGGTTCCTGGTGTGATGGGATTGAAGGGGCCTCTGTGTGCTGCCCCCTCTCACACCCTTCACACCAACCCTTCTGGCAAACCTCGCTGTGATGGTGTTCACAGGGGTCCCAGGTTGAGGGAAGAGATGAGAATGTTGGCTCCATGTTTCAGAAGGCTTGATTTACTATTTTATGATATATATTATATTAAAACTATACTAAAAGAATAGAAGGAAGGATTTCATCAAAGGCTGGCTAAGAAWAGAAAAAGAATGATAACAAAGGCTTGTGACTGACTGAGACAGTCCGGACAGCTGGACTGTGATTGGCCATTAATTAGAAACAACCACATGAGACCAATCCCAGATGCACCTGTTGCATTCCACAGCAGCAGATAACCATTGGTTACATTTTGTTTTTGAAGCCTCTCGGCTTCTCAAGAGAAAAAACCTTGAAGAAAAGATTTTTCATAAAACATGTGTGTAACACCTCCCTTTAACCCACCCTCATCAAGGGCCTGGCCCAGCGTGCCCTGATGGGAGGGGAGCACATTGTCCCTTTGAGTCCTTCCCGTGTGTTCTCCCACAGGAAGAAGCCCTGGAAGTCATTGTTCTACTTTGGTCCAACCAAGGCACCCAGCCTGGATCGTGGGTCCTGTCAGGAGGGGCTGGGCTGGAGGAAACAGCTCCGGGACAAGGGTCTGACCAGAGGGGCCCAGGGCGATGTGGAAACGAGGGGAGCATCTGACACAAAGTCCAGCCAACCMCATCCACATCGTGTCCATCCTCCTGGAGCACCCGCCCAGGGCTCACAAGACACTTTAAACACCTCACATCACCCCCACAAAGGTTCCCTCCAGGAGCTGGGATGGTAAGATGGATGAGCAGTGCCATGACTCAACATGAGCCAGGCCATCTCCTCTCTGCAGGAACATCACCAGGACAGCTGGACACCAATGCCTGGAGGGGAMAAGAGCAGAGGAACAGAGCACTGGGAAGAGCAGCAGCTGCCACCAGCAGGCTGGGAGAGACAGGAATGTTCACCYGGAGARGAAAAATTCTGGGGAGACCTTATTGCAGCCTTTTGGTTCTTACAGGGGCTTATAAAAGAGAGAGAAAAAAAGAGTTACACAAGAAAATAGCAATAGAATGAGGGGAAAGGGTTTTAAACTATAAGAGGGGAGATTTAGATTGCATAGCAGGAAAAAATTGCTCCCTGTAAGGGAGGTTAGGCCCTGGCACAGGGTGCCCAGAGCAGCTGTGGCTGTCCCTGGATCCCTGCAAGTGTCCMAGGCCAGGTTGGACAGGGCTTGGAGCAACCTGGGATAGGGGAAGGTGTCCCTGCCATGGCAGAGGGTGGGATGAGATGGGCTTTAAGGTCCCTTTCAAAGCAACCATTCTGTGATTGTACAAAAAGCCCAGAGTGAGATTTTTCRCAGAAAGCTGCACTGAACACCCCACCCCACCAAGGCACCCTGCAAGTAACACCCCCTGTGCCCACAGAGCCACAGTGWGACACCCAGCCCTGCCCTTCTGGCTGGGCTCCGGGTCACTGCAAGAGCCTCACAGCCCAGGAGACCCTTCCCCAGCACCTCCCCTGCTGCTGAGGCCATTTTCCTGCCCCCATGGCTCCCTGGATGGAGATCCCTCACAGGAAGGACATGGTCCAGGGCAGGACATGCTGACCCATCCTGGCTGTGGTGGGGACAGGTGACAGGCAGCCATCCCAGGCACTGTGTCACTCAGCTCTGACCTTTGCTGCTCCTCAGCTCTCCCTGCATATCCTCACTGCTATCTGAACTTCTCCCAGGTCCAGCTCCCCGCTCACACCAGGAGGACTGGTCTGGATGACCATTCAAGGCCCCTTACAATCCATTCCATTATTCCCTCATGTGTTCCCCACTGGGTTTGTGACCTTCAAAATATTCAAATGTTTTGCTCTCATCCAAGTTTTCCTCTATCTTCCAGGCTGAAGGTTTCCTGCTGGCCCCAGGAGATGGCCCTGTTTCAGCCCTGGTCAGTGCATCCCACCACCACCACCTGCACAGAGCCCCAGGTCTTCTCTGGGCGCTCCCCTTGCACGGCGGAGCTTTCCAGGAAAAAGCCTGACCGAAAATCTCTGGCAACATGGACTTTGGCCAGGAAGAAAGCCACGAGCAGACATAAAAACCGCAACCAGGCCCAACAGCATTTCCACTAAACGCCAGGGGTGAAGGGAAGAGGAAGGACCGGGGTTTGTTTTCATTCTCACGGGGTTGYGCAAGAGCCGCAGCCCCACGTGCGGCCGAGCCCACGCCAGCCTCTGTCTCCCTCAGCAAACAAACCACAGGGGCACCCCACGGGGAGGATGCCCCACAGCTCGGCCTCATCCCTGAGCACACGGACCCACCCTGCTGAGCCACCCAGCCCGGAGCCAGGGATGCAGCAGGTATGGCCTGGAGAGGCTCTGCGGCGCCGGGGAGGTCCCCAGGCTGTGCAGGGGATGACACCTGCCTGCTCTCCCCTGTCCTTCGTGCTGCWGGGCTGGAGGATCCCTCTGCCAGAGGCAAGCTGACGGCCTCTGCGTGATGGGRGAGCACCCTTACTGCCCATGGAATCCTCAGGGTTGGGAAAGCCCTCTGAGATCACCAAGCCCAAACATCAACCAGCACCAGAGAGTTCAACACTAACCCATGTGGCCTCAAAGTGCCACATCCACACGCTTTGGGAACACTTCCAGGGATGTTTACTCCACCATTTCACTGGGCAGGAAGAAGTTTTTCATAATATCTAGTCTTCTATCTCCTTATGGAACATCCACATATTTTGGAAATACTTCCAGGGGTGATGACTCCACCATTTCACTGGGCAGGAAGAAATTTTTCATAGTATCTAGTCTTTTATTTCCTTGTGGACACAGCAGCAGGGACAGGTGACCCAGTGCTGTGCTGGAACCCTGGGGGCAATCAGGAAGCAAAGCCAGCCCGTTCCTGGGGATCCCACGCCTTGCTGGGGTCAGAGGGTAATGCAGAYGTGTTTTGCTCTGGGTTCTGACATTCCTGAGAGCTTAGAAAAGGTGCATTAGAAACCTGCCAGCCCTCCTGACCCCTTGCTGCCTCCTGCCAGCGTTGGCTCAGGTGCCGCCATGCAGATGCTGCTCTGTTTGCCCAGGGCACGTGGAGGAGCGGCCGCGGTGGTTGGAGCTGTGCTGGCTGCTCCCACCTCTCTCTGGGCCCTGCCCAACAACTCTGTTGTTCCTGGAAGCCTCCCTGCAAAGGGTGCAGCTCCCACCTGTTTGTTTCSTTCAGACCAAGCTCAGAGCATCTCTCCTGCCTCCCTCTCCCAGCACATCAGCCACCTGCCTTTGTTTGGACAAGCCAAGGAATGAGGCTCTCAGGGCTGCCAGCCTGGAACGTGCCACCCACAGGGACAGCTTGGCACAAAGCTGCAATGGGGAGGTACATTTTGAGCATGTCAACCAAGTTCACGRGGCCTTGGTGGCATCAGACTGTCTGCAGAGGGACCAGGGTGCAGCCCAGCAGTGCAAAACTATGCAAGGACTGGAGCATTCCCTCCCCAAAGTGMGGCCAAAGGGCTTGGGGAATTTTGGATCTCTTTGGAGCAGGGGGGCCCACACTCACAAATTGGGTTTACAGCTCATTTGACAGCTTGGCATGACTCAGTTACAGAGGGATTTACCCTAAAGATCCCTGGTGAAGGAAATCCTGGTGTGGATGGGATGGCCATAGCCACGTTTTCCAGAGGATTCACGGGGCAGGGAGAAGAGAGGCTGCTCTGCACCACATCCCACCAGGATTCACCCACAGGGGCTGCACATTCCAGGTCCTCGTGGGCCAGGAGAAAGGGATTCTCTGCCAGCCTTTTCACCCTCATTTACCTTTAAGGACCACCTGGACCAGCCMCTGCCAGCAGTCTCAGGGCATGTGGGTTTTACTCTCCAAAAGCATCCCTGTTCCATGGCATGTGCTCACCTCACTGCTGGTAGAGGCAGAACAAGCCTGAAGCATCCCAGGGATGGAATTCCCAAAGAAGGAACTCACAGTAGCCCCAAATATGTCCTGACAGCAGAACTCAGTCAAAGGGAGAGTCCCAGGACRAGCCAGCCCCTCCCAGGACACATTCCCTTTATCCTTACAAGTACCATCTGCTCCAAGCAAACAGATTGGGGAAGCTTCTCCTGGGATTTTTGAGCTGCCCTTTGCAGCTCCTGGGAAGGTTGTGGAGGCCTGCAAAGACACAGCAGCTGAGCAAAGTGAGCRACGTGACTTTGTGCAGCCATGGAATGGTTTGGGTTGGAAGGGACCTTAAAGCTCATCCTGTCCCATCCCTGCCATGGCAGGGACACCTTCCGCTATCCCAGGCTGCTCCAAGCCCTGTCCAGCCTGGCTTTGTACATTCCAGGGATCCAGGGGCAGCCACAGCTGCTCTGGACACCCTGTGCCAGGACCTCAGCACCCTCACAGGGAAGAATTGCTTTCTAATATTTAATCTAAACCCACTCTCTTTCAGTTTGAAGCCATTCCCCCTTGCCCTGTCACTCTACCTCTTGCCCAAAGTCCTTCTCTGGCTTTCACATACTGAAAGATCACARTCACCTTCTCTCCTCCAGGTGAACAGTCCCAGCTGTGCCAGCCTTTCCTCCCAGCAGAGCTGCTCCATCCYTCTGCTCACCCTGGTGCCTCCTCTGGGCTCTCTCCAGCAGCTCCAGGCCCTTCCTGGGCTGGGCCCCAGGGCTGGGGCAGCTCTGCAGGTGGGGTCTCACCTGAGCAGGGCAGAGGGGCACAATCCCAATCCCTTTCCTGCTGCCCACCCTGAGGATCAGCCCAGCACTGGGGCGTTTCTGGGCTGCACAGGGAAAGAATGAAAACTTGAGATTGGGAAATTAAAAACAAATCCTGAGCAATTAATTGACACTTAGAGCTGCTTCCTCCACCATATGGCCTCCCAGATTACTGTATTTTTGCAGTCAAACACAAACAATTTCCTTCTTTCCTGTGCTGGGGGTGCCCAAGCTCTGGGCGATGCTCAAGGATTGACGCGTTACCGGCATCTGCGCCATGCATGAAGGAAGAGTTTTCCTCCGACATGGAAAAAACCCCAAAACCAATYAAATCTTTTTTTATAGAATGACATTAATGAAGATATTTTCCCTATTAGAGCCCATTTGTTTTCCAGGTTTTGGTTCTTCAGGGYTAGGAACTTGCTGCAGCACCTTGATGAGGTGTTCATAAAAGGACAGGAGTCCAGACCCTGACATTTTTAAGGGAGCAAATTAAAGCAATGCTAAAAAAGCCCCATTTGGCAGTTTTCTGCTGTTTTCTGTGGCTCTGACATCCAACCTGTGGTGGCTGCCACAGGCTGCAACATCAGTTCACCAAACCYGGGCTCTGGCCCTGCAGCCACCTGGGACAGGAAAAGCAGGAAACCCTCAGGTTCTGAAACCCCAAGGACCTGCTCAGCACCAAAGTCAGGTGAAAGAAGCCCAAATGAACTTTGGAAGTGGTTGAGATGTTGCTCCTGGYTGAGGAATGTACATGGTGGGGGCCAACAAGCTCCACACAGGGGTCCAACCACCAAGGCCCTTGGAACCCAYGACTTCACCGCCAGCAGCCAAGGGAAGGGAGAGTTTCTGCTCCAGGGAACTGGAGGAAAACACAAACCTGTCACCAATTGCTGTCAGATGAACTCTGCCAGGACAMAGGAAGGAGATAAAAAGAAGTGGCAGCACTCAAGCTTCCTGCAAATCCAGAGCATCTCATCAACCACTCGCCAGGAGGAAATATATTCGTGGGAGTGGCRGCTGCTTAATGTGCTCTCCCACCCACCTCTCCTTCCTATGGCTCCCAATTTCCCCCCTGGGATCCGGCATCTATTGAGCAGACATGCTGAGAAATAGGATATTAATTCCCTAAACACCAGAGTTTCAAACTGCTCTGGTCCAAATTAGGCAGATTTTGGGAGGGGATAATGGTAAGAGATTCCTGTGTTTAAGTGATCGYGGATCCAGGCAGTCTGGTCCCACACTCAGAAGCACCACCTGACAATACATGTAAAAACTGTTTTAATTAACTTAATTTTTTCCTTAAAGCTCATAGATTTCAAGATTAGAGACACACACCCAGCATGGCTCAGGCTACCCAAAGGAACAAAGGAGCTTTAAAAGAATTATGTGTTTCTATAGACTCAGAGACAGTATCCACAAGTCCCTTCTTGCAGCAAAGCCCTGTGTGTACAACTTAGRGCATTAAGCTTTTCATTATTAAAGTCTTTTTTTCCTTGTTTGGGAGTCATCCTGAAGCTTTCCAGTATGGATAATTGTCCACAGTGTGGGGCACTCCTCATTACACCAGTGTTACACAAGGGAAAAGGACAAATCTAACACCTGGGTCAGGAGCTGCATTAATTTTAATTTMTCCCTAAAGACTTACTGTAATTCCAATGCTCCATGACAATGTCACTCATTCCTCAGCAAGGAACTGAATGTGAGATGCTGTGTGGAATGGATCAGAGAGGGGAAAAGACAACAAATTTCATGGTAAATCCAGAGCTTCCCCACACCAGGAATTGTTTGGGTGTTTATGGTCTCCTGGCCTTTTCCGTGAAGAAATGTTTTCCTAATATCCAACCTAAACATCCCTCAGTGCAACCTGAGGCCATTTCCACTTGTTCCCTGGGATCAGAGACCAAAGTCCCTGAGCCCACCCTCCTGTCAGGGGGCTGGACAGAGTGAGAAGGGCCCCCCTGAACCTTCTTTTCTCCAGGTTGAGCCCCCCCAGCTACTCTTCATCAGATTTTTGCTCCGCTCCAGAGGTGGCCACATGTCTTCAGACCAGCAGCAGCAACACAAGGGTGGTTGGGTCTGTCCCAAGAAGACCTCCTGATTCTTGGGAGCAGCATTCCTGCTGCTCCCAGGCAGAGCTTTCTGGCTGAGAGTCCTTGGAGGACGCATTCCAAAATCCAAGGCTCTGACGGCGGGATTGGGGAGCAGCCAACACCATCCCAGGGCACCAAGGATCCAGCCCGGATCCCCCAGGGCACAACAGCTCCCTGCAGACACCCAAACCCAGCTCTGACGCGCGATCCTGTTTTCCCAAAAGCTGAGCAGAGCTGGAACTCACAGCTCTTCCCAGAATCCACGGTCTTTGTTATGTCCCAACGGCGCCAAAACAAAGCTGGGAATGGCCTCTGCAGGTAGGACCAAGATATCCTGAGGTAACATGACGTGGGAGATGGAAGGACTGACATGACATCACCTGAAGCTTCACTTGTCTTCCAAGAGCAACAACTGGGGTTTCTGCTGGATGCTGGCACTGMAAACACCTTTTTCTATGGAGGTAGCCCTGAGTCCCACACGAGTTGCTGGCATCACCCAGGCTACAAAGGGCACTTGAAGACCAGCTGAGCCCACAACTCAGCTGCCAGCACCATCCTGCTGGAGAAAGGCTCAAGCCAGCAARCTTTTCAGTGGGTTTTCACCATCCCTTCATGGTTTTGTAAGAGCTCAAGGCCAATGGTCTCCTCAGCCCCCAGTAAACCACTCCTTTGCTTCAGAAGTAAAATTTGGTAGTTAATCTACAATGGAAGGGCCCCTTGGAGAGGCAGCACAGGTTTCCCTCTCCCACGAATCCCAGAGAGGCTGCCAGCAATTCCCTCCTCCCATGTGTAATTTCCCCTGTGCTACTTCCAGTTAACTGACAACTAACAGGATGGGAAAGCTCTCCAGGATCACTGAGTCCAACCCCATCCAAAGACTGCCAAGGCCACCTCTAACAGCATTGTCCCCAAGTGCCACATCCACACAGCCTTTAAATCCCTCCAAGGACAGGAATTCCACTACTACCCTGGGTAGCCTGTTTCAATGTCTCACCACCCTTTTGGCAAAGAAATTTYCCCTAATATCCAATCTAAATCTGCCCTGGCCTTGCTTCCCCACCATTTCCTGATGCTCCTAGGAATCCTTCAGCAAGGCAGCCTCAGCCACCATTTCTCTCAAGATTAAATATGAGTTAATTTGTGGGATTTTTTGCGCGTTTTTTGTTTTTCATTGGGTTTTTCCTCCTGTTTTTCAGCCCCTTTTTCTTTCCCTGCCCAGCARGACTGCAGATCCAACCCCAGTTTGGTCACTGGTACAGAGCAGCTCTCCACTAATTCCACACCTGGTCCTGTGCATCAGCCAGAACAAAACCTGGGTTCTTCCTGAGGGGTGTCCTGTCCAGTTGCTCCATGAAACACGGTTAATACATAAAAAAAGAGATGCTCCAAACATGACATTTACCCAACACAGAGCCTGAAGYCTCCTGTCAGGCCAACATAGCTGTTCTTCCCTGGTATTTGACCATCTCCCTGCTTGGCTCATCCTTCCATCATGCCCATGGTATCAATATCCTCTTTCCACAGCATCTTCCTGTCTCCCCATCTCCAAAGACTTTGACATGACTGCAAAGCCAAGTTTAGTAGCTCCACTTCCCTACTCCTTCCAGCCTTTTTCCTCAAACACTATTTTCACTGTCCTTCAGCATTTCCTAGAAATCTGTTCCTGACCTCTGTCCTATTTGCATCACCACAGACAGACAATGCATTTATTTTTCCTTGTAGAGCATGAATCACCCCCAGCACGGCACTTCTCCTGCATGGAACCCCAGAATTGGGATTCAAGAGTTGGATGGGACCTTAAAGCTCATCCCATTCCAGCTTCTGCCATGGGCAGGGACACATTCCRCTGTCCCAGGTTGCTCCAAGCCCTGTCCAAGCTGGCCTGGAACACTTCCAGGGATGGGGCAACCACAGTTTCTCTGGGCAACCTGTGCCAGGGCCTGCCACCCTCACAGGGAGGAATTTCTTTCCAATATTCCATCTAAACCTGTTCTCAGCTTGAATCAATTCCCTCTTATCCTGTCACACCAGTTCCTGACAGTCCCTCTCCAGCTGTAGCCCCCTCAGATCCTGGAAGGCTCAGATCCTGGAGGTTCTAAGACCTCCACACAACCTTCTTTTCCCCAGGCTGGAGCCCCAGCCTCCTCAGCCTGACCCCAGAGGGGAGGTTTACACAGAGGTGTAACCACCCCTGGGCTTCTCCTGGCTCAGAGACAAGGCTTGGAGGGCAGCTCTGTTCCCAAGTCCCACCAGCTCTGCTCCATTTGGAAAGGCTGAGAACAGCTGGGCTCTCTGCAGGCAAGGGGCTCCATGAACCAAGACATGCTCACAGCAAGTGTTGACCCAAGGCTGCCTGGAACGAGGTGGGACACAGGGCCTGAGCTGAGCAGCCTCAGGACCAGGTAAGCTGGAAAACAGCTTTTATGTGCTGGCTGCAGCCCTTGATTTGCATCCTGCACAGGCTATCACATCTCAGGCACATCCAGAGGAGATTCCAATTGGATTTCATCCAAGTTTTGCAGCAGAAATGCACACAGCACTCACAGCTTCAGCTTCCAGCCTCCTCCAAGTCTGTTCCAGAGGCTGAAGCATCACAAATACATTGGAGCCATTTCCCCTAACTTCCAACCTTAGAACAACTGGCTTTTCCAGGGCCTGGGATCTGCACAGAACTGGATTTCAAACCCATCCCAATCRTGAAAATTCCTTATTTGAAGGTGTTGGACAGCTCCAAGAGCAAGCCTCAAGTGCCAGCCTCTGCTGTGCACCTCTCCCACATCAGGACAAGCCCCTGACGTCTTGTCATCTCCAGGGTGATGTGAGCAGAACCACACAGATCCTTCTCYCACCASCWGGCTCCAGTCTGATCCCATGAGCCAAATTCCTTGGGCTGGGGGACTCCTTGCAGCCCAGCCAGTGCCAGGGCTCCTGGTTGCTTGCTCTGTGTTTTGGCTCCACGATGGATGCAAGGCAAGGCAGGAGTTCTTGGATCCCAGAGGGTTTCTCCCAAACATAACCCACCTCACCAGGTCCAAAGGGAGGGAAACTTCCTTAAACATCCTGTTTAAGAAACCCAGGTGGAAGCTGAGAGGATGGAGCTGCAGGAGGGGCTGGGGGCAGAAAGGAGGGAGAGGAGGAAACAGGATGATGATCCAGCCTCTCCCACCCCAGGAATGCACAGAAGCTGGCATATGAGTCTAAAACACGCTTGGGGATGTTATTTTGTTTAACTCTGTCTAATTCTTGGATTTCTTAGTGGAAGAATGTTTTCATTGGAAGCTTCTGCAAAGCCACCATGTCTGGCAGCAGGACATCAAGCTCAGCCATGTGAGAACACGCCAAAAGCTCTGCTGAGCCAAATCAGGCCAAAAACTGACCCAAAACACSCCCAAATCTTCCAGCCAAACCTTTGCCTCCTGCTCAGAGCTCCAGCACAGCAGCACAAGCCCCTTCTCAGCAGCACTCAGATGCTGCTCCAAGCAAGACCCAGCCCAAGGTCAGCACAGGCACAGCACACTCCCTGCAGGAATGGGGTGAGCCACCAGGAATAAAGCACATTCCCTCCACCCCAAAACACTCCCTCTCAGCAATGCCACTTCCATCTGATATTTGCAAGGCACTCCCAGAGCAAAGGTAGGTTTTCCACCTCCTCACCCATGAGGAAGCAGCAGTTAGCAGGAGCATCACTGTGCAGAGCCCATGGATGGCTGCAGGAGTGCCCTTATCTGGCTGGAAGAACCTGGCTGTGCCAGGGCATGAAGTGCCTCACTCCCCCAGCAGCAGCTCCACAGATTGCAGCTGCCAGGCTGACTCCTCATCAGGCATTCTGTGGTGCCACTGGAACTGCTTGGATCCCTCACACCAGTTCTCAGAGCTCCTTTTGCTTATTTTAAACACATTTCTTTAATTTCTTCCAATGGCTCCTCACTGAAATTCCTGTGCTGAGATCAAACAGCATTCTGTGATAATCCACTAGCAGTAATTCAACTGACAGGCATTTCTCAAGCTGAATTACCACRGCCTCAAGAACTCAAAATCCATGGGTCACTTGCACATGTGTTGTGCTGAAAAAATACCTGATGTGAGGCACAAAACACTCCAAGGGGGYTGCTTCCCAATGGGATTGCATGGACACCCTTCACATGCCAGGGGAGAGTTTTAACACTGGCATTTGGATTGGTGACTTTTTCTCCCAATTGTTTTAAATCTTCCTTTTCTTCAAAATTATTCCATCCATCAGTTACCACAAAAWATGTTTAAACTCAATGCCCTGAGAGGAATTCCACCATTTTGGCAGTATTTCCACTTACCTCTGACAAGCACCAGCTGACCTTCCCATGCTGCAGTTTAGAGCACACAACACATGAGTCTTTGCAGACAGAAGAGCTGGAAGCCTTCTCAGATCCCAGCACAAAGGTTTTYGAACAGTCTGGGGTGCTGATTGCAAGTGTCAAACTCCAAGRAAGAAAATCAATTAAATAAAACAAGGTCACCTCTTAATTCCCACCTTCTTTTGCCCATTTCAGTCTCACCCTTTGCTGCCAACCTGGACACAGCTACAAAACAAAGGAAACAAAGGACTTGAGGCTGAACAAGGAAAGTGTTTTGATCCTTCAAGGTGTCTTGAGATACGTGGAAAAACCACAGAGCAGCCATTCTCCAAGAGTTGTTTTCCAGGTGCCTTTCATCTCCCTGAACAAGCCCATAGCTCTCAACCCATCACTCAGGAAGCCCTGTCTGCTCTCAGCCTTCTCCTCTGCCCGTGGTTTGATCCTTCTCTTCACTCCAGAGGGATCACTCCTCCACCTGAGTCCACGCAAGAACTCTGCCCTCAGTCCTCAAAGAGAAATCCATCCCACCCTGTCCTTCAGCTGGCTTTCCACCTAAGCCTCACCAACTCAATGCTCAGCACCTCTTGCCTTTTATTCCTTCTTGCCTCATTTTGACTTCTGGAATTACCCTGCCAAGAGAAAACAAACCTGGGAGCCACAATCTTCCCAACTTCTTCTTTTGTACAACCACAGCTTTCTGCTCTTCATCTCCTCACCTCACCTCCCAGCCATGCTCCATCCAGCTCTTCCCAGGGTCACTCTGAGACTTCTCCACATACTTTCAGACTAGAAGTTACCAACAATGTCCTCCTTCCAGGAAGTCTGTCTTTCCAACCTTCTACCCAAGTGACCTGCTCCTCAAGAGTYTCCCCAAAAGCCCACGGAGCTAAGGTACAGCACACACAGCAAAATCCCTGCAGTAAAGCTAYCTGCAGTCTCAGGTACAACAAATTCCTGCAAGGAATCTACTCAAGGTAGCTCTGCTATCAGCAGAATGCCTGTGGTCAAAGCATTGAATCATTGGCACCTCCAAGACCTCCATGGTCATTYCAAGACYTCCAAGATCACAGAGTCCAACCTTTGACCAGAGCCCACCATGCCCAACAAACTGTACCATCAAGYGCCACATCCACCTGCTTTCTGAACACTTCCAGGGATGGGGACTCCACCACTGCCCTGCGTGGAGCAGGTGGCACTCTCATCCTGTAGATGAACCCCGATTAAAGGAAAGCAAATTTGCAAAATGAAGAGTTGTATCTGTACCCTAAGCTGTGCTGAACCTCTCCCCAGTCTCTGTGATGAAGACAGGGAGAAGCAGCCCAGGGAAGGGAGAGCTGGCACATTTCCTGCTCCCACAGCTCTGAGCTGAGCAGGTTCAGGTGCAGCACATCCCTGAGCCACGTCCAGCCCACCGTGGTCAGATGTCACTGTGACAGCCCTGGGGTGTGAGCAGAACTTGCACAATGCACATCCTGTGTGCACGGGACTCTGGGCACAGAGAAGAGGTGGATCATTTTCACCCTGGGCTGYTCTCCAGCCTCACTTTCAGAGCTGTGATCTCCACAGATCCTGTYTGAACACTGACCTGGGTGTCAGGAACTGCCACTGCTGACTTCAACACCCACGTCACCRTCAAGTCCTGCCACTGGTACCAGTTCCCCAGGTCAGAATGGAGAGACCACACACCCAAGGCCCTGCTGCTGTCCCCAGACTCAGCCACTCCAAACTCAACCAAACAAAACCAGTTCCAATTCTGTCAGGCAAGCACAGCCCATCACAACGTGCCCAAACTTGAGCCAGCAGGAAAATTTCCTTCCAGGATAAAGCAAGGCTTAGGTCACTGTCCAGAGGTAACAAACCCTGGAGTACAGACAGGAAAGCTCTGGTGTTTTGAGGTACCACACAAGGCTCTGCCTCATTAATCCTCTGAGATGATTAATTGTCTTCAGCAAGGTTGACAACTCTGGAAAGAACAGAAGCTGCACATCTGCATGAGCCAGCCAAATCCAGCTGCTCATACTTGCACAGCAGTCTCCTAAAACACTGCAATGGCTCCAGAGCCTGTCAGGGCAATGTCCCACCCCTGCTGTTGCACAAACACTCAAGGCAGCGGGTGCTCAGCTGCAGATGGTGAGAGACCAAAGGCAACTCTCCATGTCCCACACTGTGCTGAAGCACAACCCTCCTCGTGCTGCCACCAGGCAGAGGATGCAGCCCCCAGTTCACCAGGAGCTTTCCTGCAAGTAACTTTGTTACATATAGAAAAAGCTTGAATCACACATTTTGCTGAAAAACACATTCAGTCCTCTTAAGCAATGTTCAAAACAAGCTGGGGTGGATTGGATCTCTGGGTYAAGGAAGGCAGCAGGATAATACCTGAGGTCTCAGGGAGGCAGGTAATCCACCTTCTCTTCCTGCCAACCCCAACCTAACCACCWCCAACCTGCACAATCCACACACAGGGCAAGGTGAGGGACCAAGCTTCCACGTTAGGTGTAATAGAAAAACATTCTTTACTCTGCAAGTGTCTTTACAAATATATATTTATATATTTAAGCCCATTTCAGGCCATAAAAGCCCATAAAAAACAACCAGTACCTTTTTGAACAAGAGAAACTGCAGGGCAGAAGCCTGAAGTGACAGACTCCCACTCAGGGGCTGCTCTGGCTCTTCTCTGAAGGCCTTTAGTTAGCACATAAAACCATCTCAAAAATCCTTGGATGTGAAAGGAGGGGCACCATTCTTACCCCACTTTCACCACTCTCTGTATGAGGTAAACTGGGATCACTTTTACATCATCACTTTAGAAAGGAGATGTTGTATCCTGAAGACCAGCTTTTCCAAAGAACATTTGTGAATGGGTTAAAAAGGTAAGACRTGTGGATCCAACCATAATGTGCTGTTGTCTCAAAATAGAAGAAGTTGATACTAAAAAGCTATTCCAGATACATACAAGTACAAACACTAGAGCTGGTCAGAAAGATTCAGTTTCAACATTTCTTTTAAAAGCAGGGAAAATTTTCTGCAGTGTGTTTTTTTTTCATTTCCCCTCTCCTCACTTTTCTACCAGTTCCATAAACCCTTTTGAAAAATCACGTGTCTGCTGTCAGAGTGCAAAGTCCAYCCAAATCTCATGTTTCAGTTCACTATCTCTACACTTTACAAATCCTGATGGCAAACCAAAAGGTCTCAATTTAACTTAGCAAAAGTGATATCTAGAAAATATTCAACACCAAGAGGTCTTACAAAAAAACTTGAGACTACTAAGGCATTCTAAGGCACAGTGTTTTGGAAGAAGTGCTTTCTCCCTGTAGTGTTGCTTTATACACATCATGTGTGTGAGTCCAAGGGATGCAAGGAGCTGCAGGTGGATGCCATGGCTTCTCCCAAGCAGGGAATTCCATCTTCTGCTGCTGTTTCAGACGTAGGCTCCCAACGCTGCGTGAAATTCAGTGAGACATTGCACCAGCTGCTGAAACTTGGGTCTCTCCTCAGGATCTAGGGCCCAACAGCAGGCCATCACAGCAAACCTGCAACACAGAGGCACATGGAGCACAGGGAACACTGTCAGCCAGGCAGCCACAGCTCCAGCCTGAAAGGCAAAGCAGCACCTGGCACTGGGAAACTGGCTGAGCAACCAGAGAGAGACAAGGAGCTCTGGATCTTATGGCTCAATGCTGAACAGCTCCTTCCAAGGATGGACACCCAGAATGACAAGCAAAGGGGCTGTCACCAGAGGTCTGGCTTGATTTAGGATTTAACCCACGGCAATCTAGGAACGAGCAGTACAGAGTTCACTGGAAACAGCTCAAGTGCTATAAAAGCATGGAATGGTTTGGGTGGGAAGGGACYTTAAAGATAACCCAGTCCCACCCCTGCCAGGGCCAGGGACACCTTCCACTATCCCAGGCTGCTCCAAACCCTGCCCAGCCTGGCCTGGAACACTTCCAGGGATCCAGGGGTAGCCACAGCTACTCTGGGCACCCTGTGCCAGGGCCTCACTGCCCTCACAGGGAGGAATTCCTTCCCAATATCCCATCGAACCCTGCCCTCTGCAGTGGGAAGCCATTCCCTGTGTCCTGTCACTCTACCCTTTGTCCCAAGTCCCTCTCCAGCTCTTCTGGAGCCTGTTTAGGCACTGGAAGGGGCTTTAAGTTCTCCCAGGTCCAGGCTGAACACTTCTCTGGTCCAGGCTGAACACTCCCAGAGCAGAGGGGGCTCCAGCCATCAGAATATCTCCATGGCCTCCTCTGGACTCACTGCATCAGCTCCACTTCCTTCTGATGCTGRGGACCCCAGAGCCAGAGTTCCAGGAGCAATGTTCACCCCAGGCTTTGTCTGCCAGGCAGAACAAACAGGCAAGGAAAGGCAGCCCTGGCTCTGCCTTTGGGCAGCCTGGCTTAGCAGCCCAAGCAGAAAGCAGCCCATTTCTCCCTCCCCAGCAGRGCACTCACAGTTCATCGGGGCAGTTGATGGGCTGAGCTATCCGATAGCCATCCTTTAAATAAGCTGCCATCTCGAAGGGGTCGATGTCCACGTAGGGGGTCTGGCCCAGGGTCATCAGCTCCCACAGTGTCACCCCAAAGGCCCACTGCAAAGGAACAGTGCAAAGGAACATTAACACCACGTGCTGAACCCCCAGRGATCCTCCAGCCAGCCACAAAGCCAGCTGTGAGGAGGACTGCTGACCAAGACAATTACACACAGTAAGAAAGCTTTGCATAAATGCTCCACATATAACCAAATTCAACATGTTTTGAACTGGGCTAATGAAAAATTGACAGAACTGGTGATAAATTGCCCAGAGAAGCTGCGGCTGCCCCATCCCTGCCCCRTGGTCAGGCTACATGGAGTTTGGAGCAACCTGGGGTAGTGGAAGGTGTCCCTGCCCATGGCAGGGAGTAGGATCCAGATGGTCTTAAGGTTCCTCCCAGCATAAAYCAACCTGTGATTCTACAGACTTAAAATCTTACTGCACTAAGATATCAGCGCTAAAAATCATGCATTTTTAAACAGGAAATTACAGAACACAGAAATCTAAACTACTGAACATTAAATGATTATCTCCTATAAAACAGTTATTTGGTTTTTTACATTTTACTTCTTTAAAATGCCTCGAAAATCCTCCAAAAAGTCTGCAAAATTCAAAGGATCAGAAATGAATTCATAATTTTTTATTCCAAATCATCAGTATATTTGGAGAGTATGTTCAGGAATAGGACTCAGAAAAAAAAAAAGATATTTCACCTCAGTAAATCTGACAGCACAATCAGCATTCAACACATTCATCTGACAACCCTTGCCAGAAGGAGCTTAAAGTGATGAAAAATCCATCTATGAATCCACATACAAGCAGAGTACAAGGAAAATGATTTATTATCTGGTATCCAGAGACCCAGGAGACCAAACAGAGATGGGGCTGATACTGCACGCTCGTGACTCACTACTCAAGCTCCACATCATCATTCTTCAAAAAGGGGCAGAATCATGCAAGGCTCACACAATTCTTGCTTTAATCAAGAGAAATCCCACTCACTGCCTTGACCCAAGCCTTAGGGAAGGGATATTTTCAGGTGGGAAGGGCAGAGAAGGGCAGAGCACAGATGTGGCCCTGCTCCAAACAGCCACCRAAGGAAATAAAGCTCCTTTTTAGCTGCAGTGGAGAAGAGTGCTGAGGGACTGATCATGAAGATGAAATAGAGAGTGATTCAAGCAAAACCACTCTGGGAATACAGCTGCTCCAATTCCATAGGTAGCTGTATGGAGATGCAGAGTTTCATGTGCAACARCAGGAAAAGCAGGGAATTAAGATTCAGCAGGAATGGTGGTTTGTTTTCCTACACTCTGGCTGACTGATAGAGCTGTTGGCAGGGGAGCAACACATTATTGGGAAAGTTTCAAGCCAGCAAACACATTTGAAAGAAAGTCATCCAACAAGCAAGCCTGGAACACATCCCCTGGCATCCCTGCAGACACAGACACTGTTTGTACCAGACTTCATCACCCATTCCCTGTTACACGCAATGGATCACTGGGTTTGTTCCTACCAAACCCACAAAAACATCTGACATCAGCTTTTTGTGAAAGGAGTCCAGGTAGATGCAAAGCTGATATTTAGGGCACATGGTGTTTTTTACACCCAGAAAAACTGTTCACTTTTGAACTCTACAAAACTCAGATGGCCACGTGTCTGCAGTCAGAATTGGGTGTTAAAAGGTGGGTGGCATTTATCCCTAGGCAATGAAAAAAGTACTTCTGGTTAAAATGGACTGGAAGAAATGCTGAATTGCACTGGAGTTTTCAAAAACGGTGACAATAATGAGATTTACTCATCCTAATAAAATTCCCCATCTCACTGCTGCTGTTAAATAAGCTTTGATTTCCCAGTTCTTACAAACAGTAATTGCTTTCATGTTCCAGATTTTTTAAAAAATTGTAAAAATAAAAAAAAGCCCACCATTTCATTGAGTTCATTTAGCTCTCTAAAAACATGCTTTTACAGGCAACTTCCACTTCCTCTTCTGTCTTCAGGCTGGATCTAACACAATCCCCCATGTGTTTTCCAATGAATACACAYGTGGAGCACAACTGGCACCTTCCCTTCCTTCCTTCTTTTCCTTGTTTACATGGCTGCAGCACTAGTACAGAGACCTTGGAGGGGAAAAAACCAACCAGAACTTCTCTCAAGTTGCCCAAATTGGCACCAGACCACTATCCTGGATGGGATCCATCCTGGGGAACAGGCTGAGGTCACTGCAACACTGCTCTTATCTCTGAAAGGTCACCTCAGTTGGGAGGGGTTCCTGGCCACTGGAATGAAGGCATCCTCTGAAGAGCTGTCATTTGGGGGACTATGGGCCACAGAGCAGAACACCAGCTCCTGCTAATGCTAGAGAGCTCATTACCCTGGAGCTCACTCCCATGTCTGTGAAGCACAGGGCCATCTGGGAACAGCCAGTGTGGATCCATCAACACTGGATCCACCTGTGCCTGAGCAGATCTGTGCTGAGCAGACTGAGCACAGGGTGAGGAATGGATGCCAACCCTGATTTCCAGAGGGTGCTGGGGCACTGACAGGATCCCCAGGGGATGGGCACGGCCCCAAGGCTGYCAGAGCTCCAGGAGCATTTGGGATTGTTGGGGTGTCAGTGCAGGGCCAGGAGCTGGACTGGATGATCCTTGTGGGTCCCTTCCAACTTGGAATATTTTATGAAAAGCAGATTAGTCCCAGTGCAGCTCCCTGAATTTGAGTATGTTCCCTGMCAGCACTTCCAAGGGAAGAGGGAGCAAGGGGCACTTCTGCTGTGCACAAAGGGCCWGACTGACCCTGAACCATCTGCCATGAGCAGCTGATGCAGGAGTGGGAGCAGAGATGCTGCTCTGAACAAGCCAGTTMTCTATCCAGTGCCATGGTCCCCTGCCTCCAGCTCTGGGGCYCCCAACATCAGAAGGATGTTGGAGCTCTGGAGCAAGTCCAGAGGAGGCCACAGAGATGCTCCAAGGGCTGGAGCACCACTGATCTGGAGCCAGSCTGGGAGAACTGTGGGGTTCACCTTGAGAAGAAAAGGCTCCAGGGAGACATCACAGCATCTTCCAGTGCCCACAGGGGCTCCAGGAGAGCTGGAGAGGGACTTGGGACAAGGGATGGAAGGATGGGACAAGGGGGAATGGCTGCACACTGATAGAGGGCCGGGTTAGGTGGTATATTGGGAATAAATTCTTCCCTATGAGGTTGGGGAGGCCCTGGCACAGGGTGCTCAGCAGCAGCTGTGGCTGCCCCATCCCTGGAAGTGTTCCAGGCCAGGCTGGACAGGTCTTGGAGCAACCTGGGACAGTGGAAGGTGTCCCTGTCCATGGCAGGGGGTGGAATAAATGGGCTTTAAAGGTCCCTTTCAATCCCAACCATTCTGGGATTCTGTGATTCTCCAACAGCYGAATAAAGAGCAAAATGCCAACAAACCACATTTCCAGGAAACAACTCCTCACCACATCRCTAGCACTGGAGAATTCGTTGTTGACCAGGCTCTCCAGGGCCATCCAGCGCACGGGCCTGTTCTCGTTGTCCCCCAGGCAGTGGTAGTCCATGGGGAACAGGTCCCGCGACAGCGCGTTGTCCGTGATCTTCACCTGCAGGGCATCGTCGATGCTGGCCACAGAGAACAGCAGGTCAGGGCTGTGCTGTGATTTCAGGATTTACCTCAGCACCCTGGTTCCTCCCCTGATGATCCCTCCCAGGTGTGTCAGTCACCTCTCCTTTCCCTCCCTGACCCCTCCCAGCACTGTCTGTCAGTCGTGGAATTCCAGAAGGGCATGGAGTGATTGGCAGATTCAAAGGATGCCCTCGACCCCTGGGGGGCATTGGGCCATCCAGGTGTCCTTTGTCCCTTTGGCCCTCCTCTCCTGTACCTGGTTGGTGGCTCCCTACCCCTTCCCTCCCCTCTCCCCGGGGTTCAAAGGAGCAGCAACCACGGGTTCAGGGAGTTCTGTTGGAGCTGTTGCTGCGTTCAGAGGCCTGTGGGCCAGAATAAAGCTCTGGATCCAAACCCTCCATCAGAACCAGCTCCTTTCCTTCACCATCACCTTAAAGCTTCTCTGCCAGAGGGAAACCTGAGCTCCTGCAAGCCTGGACTTGCTTCCAAGCACCCAGCTGCAGCACACAGCTAACCAAAGGTGTCTCTGGGGGTAAACACCACAGTGCCACTATTTGGTTCAGCAGCAAGGGCCAGACAAGCTCAGACACATCCCTTCTGGCCATATTGGTAATATTCCAATAGGTCAGCAACCCCACAGCTCTGCCCAGCCCCAAGGGCCACACTCAGCATCTCACTGGGGACTGCTAATCCACAGCTCRAGCACTGGCTCTCTCCTGCATCAAGACACGCTCACTTTGTGATTAGCAAATATTATCACAGCACCAGTTTATCCTGTGCCAACTGATAAGCACTAGAAAAATCAGCAGGCTTGATTAAATAAAACCAAACACTCACAAGTGCAAGAAAATACTGTTAAAGCAAACAAGTAACTGCCTCAAGTTACTCCTGCTCTGTTGGAGATCCCCTATCAGGGCAATYAAACACTTTGTAGCTCTAGTACCTCTGTGGCAATAATGAGGCAAAGATCTAAGCAAAGCAAGAGGCAGTAATACATTTAACCAACCAGTACCYTTTGTGGTCCAAAAGCATGTCTCCAATCAAGCCATCTGCTGAAAAACTCTTTATTCCCTCCACAACAGAGGGGAAGAAACTGATGCTTGTCAGAAATAGGGTACTAAGGGGAACTTACTTTACTCAAGAAAAGATGACTCAAAATAGCAGAGMGAATTTGCCCCCTCTGGGGTGTGATTCAAACTCTTTGAACTTAAAACTGTGTGCAATAAAGTTCAGTGTTCTCATAAACAACTGACTTCAGAATATGGCAAAGACGTTGGCTTCAACATTGTATGACAAATATACAGAAGGAACAGTGGGGTGGGGGTATTGTAACAAACTGGTTTTTGTTGCCTYCTCATCTTACCAATTATTTATTTTGATGAGAAAAATGAAATATAAATGCTCTGTGTGCTTCTCTCTTTACTATCTCAGATACCTTTTTACCTTTTTTTTTTMTATGTACTTTCAGGCCAGTTCATTATCCTCAAAATTTACACAGGAAATTTATTATGTAGTAATTTTTAAGAGTTCCGAGAAATTCCTAGAAGATCTGTTTGAAAGCAAATTCAATGCAAAGGGCAATTCCCCAGCAATTAGAGAGCCCTGACTTGTGTAACCCTCATGTCCACTGTAATTGGACCTGGCTGTGCCATGGGCACATGAGACCACAAGCATTTCCTCCTTAAACCTGCCAAGATCACTGGAATCTTGGCTCCCTTCCCAAAATTAGGAGATGGGTCTGATGCACTTCCCAGCCTTTCACCACCTAGAGCAAACCTGGGGAACAAAGAGGGGCTGGTGGAACAAAGTCCTTCAGGGGGCCTTGGCTACTGGCACCTCTTTATCTTTCCAAACATGAAGCTCCAAGGGATGTCCCTGATGTTTGTGATTCCCTGATGTTTGTGATCTCTGTCTCCTGTGGTCCCACTGCCTCCTCAGTGTGCTCAGCAGTGAGGAACAGCAACAGGAATTAGGAACAGGATCTGTCATCACACTGAGCACCYTTACAGGGCACAAGAGCAGAGATGGTGGTCACTGAGTGTTTGGGTTCCAGGAAGGCCAYCAAACACCTCCACCTCTACATTCTGGAGTGTATTCCAACCTGAAGACAGTCTCAAACCCCTCTCTGGCATTCCTGCCATTCCAGAGCACATTTGTATCTATCCATCATTTGGCAACTAAGAAATCTACCAATGAACAAAGTCTTTAACTCAGTTTTTAAAGAGAAAAAAATGAAGAAAACCAACTTCAAACAAAAATCTATCCATTGATAAACTGTCAAAGGTATTCCAAGCTTTTATTAAAGTTGAAGGGAAGCCTTAACTCTTTTCAAGCCTTTGAAAAAGTGATAGTCAAACCCAGCTGAAGCATTTGCAGAGAGGATGTTCTGCATCCTTTAGAACCACAACTCCTGGTTCCCCTTGCTTTGGGGGAAAACAACTTCACTGACTACACCAGAGACCCCCACCCTGCATTGTGAAGGAGAGCTCAGGCTGAGTGCAGGGGSCTGCAGCTGCAGAGGGGACAGTACTTACACACAGTTCCTTGCAGCCAGGTCTTTGTGGATGACCTCTCTCCTGGCCAGGTAGCTCATCCCACAGGCAATCTGGATGGCCATGTGTACCAGATCCTGCTGGGAAATCGCCTGCAAGAGCCCAGAGCAGCAGCCATCAGCCCCTCCAGCCCAGCACCTGCAGGGTTACTGGGTGTCCCAGTGCCCCCTTCCCTTCCAGCCCCCTCAGACACAACCACCTTTGGGCACCCATGATGGTGCCTTACTCGAAATTTTAACTTCTTTTTTTGACATGCCAAGGGAAAAGTCTTCCATCTTGCAATGTCTCACTCTTTGTACCTACTTTTCCTTTGATTGGAAGTGGACATAAGCAAAAATGGTCCATTTTATCCCTTCCCACACCTTTTTAACTTTCTTTCCCTGGAAACCTGCTCATTTCCAGGCAGCAGCACAGTCAAAATCCTTGTTGCTCTCCAAAACCAGTACCAAAGGCTGTTGCTTCAGCTCCTTTTGCAACTTCACAGTCCCATCATAATCAAAATCTTGCATGTATTTATAGCTTGGGATACCAAAAGTAGTATCAATAAGTCTGAAATTTCTCCATCCACAACTTCCTTTAATTTAATCCAATTTTCTCTATTTGTTGCTATAATTTTAGGATGCATTGACTGAGCTCCTACCCTAATGAGAGGTGACAGCTTTTCCTGGTGGAAAACAAAGCAAACACTTGGTGGAGAGCCACCTCTGCAGTTCTCCTGGATCCCACTGAACAGGAAARTGCCACAACCATTCCTCTGGTGGCACAAACTCAGAGCAAATRGAGTTTTAATGGGCACAAAGTCCCACATGCCCAAGGGTACCTGAGGATTGTTGGCCTCCACCAATTTGCACTGTCTCAGGAAGAGTTTAAGGTTCCCCCAGTTCATGTAGGGCAGCAGCACCATTGGTTTCTCTCCCTCCTCTATACAGACATGAGTGATAGGCAGCAGATTCCTGGAAGACACAGAAATTCCTAATGTTATGGAACTGAAATTTGATTAAAATAATTTTGATTCCTAAACACAGCAATAAAATTAATTTAACATGAAAGAAAAGCATTTAATCTTGTATTAGGAATTGCAGAGCACAACACGTCCAATTAACTGAAGCCCTAGACAATACTTTYAATAAATGAAATATTTGACTACTTTCCCATTATGAAAGAAACCTCCAAATGTTTTCACTTGGTCCAAGAGGGCTGACATAAATTATTGTGAATACAGGTGAATACACAGAAGTGCTATATCCTAAACTGGGAGGTGCAGCATTCTAAATCTATTACAGATATAAAATACATACTTCTACTACAGCAGTTAAACAAAAWAAAAGTCAGAACATCATGTTTGATCCACTGCAAAGTCTCAGAACAGAAAATTTTAGCTGTGATTCAGCCACTTTAAGGGCCTTTCCAAGTCTTTTGTGGCTCAGGTAACCCCCAAGCTGCAGTGCCTCTGCACATCTTCCTTAGAAGAAATATAATACATTATATAAATATATATATAAACATGTAAATTCATAGAAACTCAAACCAAACTGGACACAGTTTCAATTTCCATTAATCACTTTTTAAAACACCTGTATTTTCCATTGAAAACCATTAGTAAGAGTCACCAACAACTTACCATTTTTTTTAAATTTTGAATTTTCTTACTCTTTCCTGAAAAYTTCTCACAGCCAGGGGTCACATCCATCAGCTCTGGAGACCCATGAAGGTCCCAGCTTTACGGGCAATGCAGGCAAGAAAAGCTTTTTGGACTTTTTTAAAAAAGCTTGACTTATAAAAGGGAGGACAACAGCTCATTTGGAATGATGAGAGCAGGGCAAGTTAATTTTGTTTCTGTTTTAGGTATGTTTCACCAAAAACCTGCTACTCCTGTATATATTCCACTGCCAGATAGGGATAGATGGGATGTTGGGAAGAAATTCTTCTCTGTGAGGRTGMTGAGGCCCTGGCACAGGGTAGCCTGAGAAGCTGTGGCCGCCCCTGGATCCTTGGSACTGTCCAAGACCAGTTTGGACAGGGCTTGGAGCAACCTGGCACAGTGGAAGGTGTCYCWGCCCATGGCAGGGATGAGCTTTGAGGTCCCTTCCCACCCAARCCACCCTGGCATTCCATGATTCTACAGAAGTGCTGCTGAATTCCCAACAAACAGCTCCCCCTCCCCAGGGAGCTTTAGCCCAGGCACTTGCACCTCACAGTGACACGGATTTGTCACCCTACCTGTGGTGAAGCCCTCTGAGTTTACAGCTTTCTGTCAGCATCATTGTCACCTGCACCTCCGAGGCTTGATCTGAGGGAAAAAGGAACCACAGATAAACTTTGGAAACAAATCAACATATTAATTAAAACTCAGTCCAGATCTGCAAGTCACTTAAGGTCGCTTGAGCACGAACAGAACTTGTTTGCCTCCTTTCTTAACATGGCACTTAGGAAAAGCACTTAGGAAAAGCACTTAAAAAAAGAAAAGTTCAAGGCCAAGTTCTGAGGCTCATTTCTGCTTTAAGGAGTGGGGTCAAGCCCAGAAAGGAAATCAAGCACATTCCAGGGGCTGACAGGCTGTGGTTCTGCACTTCCTGACAGCTCCTGGGCAGGCACAAGGCAGCTGCACCRGGCAGTGGGGTCTCATCCTGCACAGGACTGGTGTTCATGGAACAAAAGGGATGTGCCAAATGTTCCCAGGCACAAATGTGCTCCAAGGGATGCTTTGCTGCTGAGCTACCACTCCAGSTACAGTTGTGTTTACTGCCACATGGCTGGAGGCTGTTTATGTCTACACTTACTTATTTCCTTGCTCTCTTGCTTGACACACTTGACTCTTGGTAACCTTAGAAGTGTTTGCTGTTCTCTCCCCCACCTTTTCAAAGGAATAAATAAATAAAACCACTGCTGCCAGCTAAAATTCAGGCACCTGTGATGACTCCAGTAACCCAAAGCAATCAGAGCATCCACTGGGCAGAAACACAGAAGCCTGGAACCCCTTTCCCACCACGCTTTGTGTATTTGGGGTTTTTTTCCCCCCTTGGTGGCAAGAACCTCCAGGGAAACACAAGGAGACATCGACAGGAGCTCTCCCAATCCTGCCCCCCTCACACCTGGGAGCATTTTCTGTGTCTCCCTCATGCTGGGACTAGTTCTGGCAGGGAGCTGGCACAGGAGAGCCCAGCACAGCCCAAGGAGCTCTCCTTGCTGCACTAGGGGGAATTTACATGTCGTGGATGAGTCAAGCCAAGGTTTTACTGCCCTGGGAGAAAGAATAGGCAAGAAATCCTCTGCTCTTTTCCCTYCTCCAAGGTCTGATCCTGCTCCCTGTACAGCCCTGACACCCTTTCCTAACTGAGCCTGAGCCCTGCAAAAGAAAACGGGACTCTGGCTGAGTGAAGAGCAATGGGAGGACTCTGCAGAAGCTCAGAGGTGCCACTAAATTAGTGACAATTGTGGTACATTATGGGATGCATCAGCCAGTGCTTTTGGGCCCATTACTACAGGGACTTTGAAAGGCTGGAGCTTCTCCAGGGMAGGGAAYRGAGMTRGGGAAGRGAATGGMGCMCCAGGAGARGCTGAGGGAGCTGGAAAGGGGCTCAGCCTGGAGAAAAGGAGGCTCAGGGGGGACCTTSWGGCTCTGCACAACTCCTGACAGGAGGGGACAGCTGGGGGGAATCAAGCTCTGCTSCCAGGGAACAGGAGAGGATGAGAGGGAATGGCCYCAGGTTGTGCCAGGGGAGGCTCAAACTGGATATTGGGGAATCTTTATTGACAGAAASGATGGTCAGACATTGGAACAGGCTGCCTGGSCACTGGTTGGGGATTTAAGTCTGGAGGGGTTTAAATCTGTGTGGATGTGGCACTTGAGGACATGGGTCAGTGGTGGCCTTGGCAGTGCTGGGGGGATGGTGAGACTCGATGGTCYTGGAAGGTTTGTCCAACACAAACAAATCTATGATTCCTTTCTATTTGATAACAACTCTGTATGTGGGGATGGTACAAACAGGTTCCTGCAGTGCAGGAGACACTGAAGCCATGGCCAGCTGAAGTCTCTGGCCTGCACTCCAACAGAAGCATGAGAAAGAGAAGGTCCTACCCCTATGGGCTGGACACTTGATGGATTCAATKACGTACAAGACAAAAAGGCTCGGAAAGAGGAAAGAAACACCAAGATCCTACCCTGAAACAAAGTTACACAGCCCTGAATGACTGAATCAGGCAGTTCTAAAAGCCAGCATTAAAAATGGAGGTGGRAAAGCAGATTCTGAGGAGTCAGAGGAGCAGGTTACCTGTACAGAGGTGTAACAGCAGTAATTACAGGGCCCAAAGACCTCAACCTCTTCACCCAGCACATGATGAAGGCAGGAAAGAGATTCCTGGGTGTGAGTTTAAGCTCATTAACTCCTCACACACTYTCTGGCCCTGTGCTTGCTGAACTGGTTTGCTTTTAATTATAAGAGCCACCAAACAATAATTTGAAGCTTTAAATCAGAGATTGTTTAAGAGTGGATTTAAGATCTACAGAACGAGTCAAGCTGGTTTGGACAATGCACCCATTCATCTCCTCATGGTGACTCTTCTGCCAAAGCCTTTCCCTTTCCAGCACTCAGGGAAGTTTCCAGCAGGTCAGTGTTGCTTTCTCTCCAGGTTATAGTGGTTGGGCACCCAAAAGGATGATTGACTCCCAGGCAAGTATATACGGAAACTGAAATCTTATCTTGTGAAACAGTCCCACCATCCATATTGTGTTTGCTTATCAATATTATTTCCTTGTTTTCTTCAGGGAAAAAAAAGGCACCCAACACCAACAAATTCAACAGACTCAGAACAAACAATAGTGTTCAAGGCTAATCTCCCCCTAGTAGAGACCAGTGCCAATTYAGAACCACCAGACAATTTGATTATTGTGGGTTTGTACTAGATATAATTCAAAACACAATATTAATCGCCACTTCTTGGAGTGATTCTTGTCAAAAGGGGGAAAAGAACACCAAAATACTGCTACTGCAACAGTCCCCACAGCAATCAGGCTTCCTTTTAAGGCATTTTCATCAGTTACAAAGGAAAAAGTTCAAAAACAAACTCTGTCACATTTAGTAGACTRTGACCACTTTTGAGCAACCAACACACACCATCTTCACGGACCAGGATGAAGGTGATTTTGGCMATATTACATTTTTTGTTGTGGGGCCTGGTGAATCTGAGCATCCTGTACTAAAAACCCTTAAAACCAATCCAGCAAACCCACCATTTCTAGTTTTGATAAGAGAAACAGAGCCCCAGAGCCAAGCCAGTGACCGCTGTGCCACAGCAATCCCAGCTTGCTGAGACCTTTTTCCAAGGACACAGTGAGATGAATCCTACAGATTCCATCTTCCTGCCTGGGCCAATGTATAATCCCAAACTCCCCAAACTGTGTCAATCCCTGAGTGCTACATGTAAGCACACACACCTTGTTTTCTTCTCAGAGCTGTTTGTGCAGCCACTCAGACAGAATGGGGAAGGATCCTGTCACACCCATGGGATGTAAAAATAAAAAGCCCAYGGGCTTTGGTGGCTCCTTTTGTCTGCCCCAAATCCACGAAGGTGTCAGATACGAGCACAGTCACACACACAGCTACAGAGGGGAGAGGGGGAAAGCCTCCCACAGAGCCAGAAACCTCTGAAATTACAACAGCTACTTGGAGACACAACTGAGGAGGTCACAGACTCCCATTTATTAAATCTGGGCACCAGGAACAGCCCTGAATTCAAGTTCAGTGCTCCAGGGCAAGGCAACAAGGGCTCGTTGCAAAACTTCCTTAAAGGCCTGAAAAAAGCTGAACTGAGATATTACCATTATTTATGATTAAGAACATGTCAGTGCTCAGCCACAAATGGAGTTGCAGTTGGATACTCAGGAGGAGCAGCCAGATTTCCATAAGGTGGTCATGCACCAACAGCTGAAAACCAAAGAGCAGCAACTTCAGGTGAGTTCAGAGGAAGATTTAACACCCAGAAATATTCCAGATACTCAGTTAAGACTAAAATGGTCCAACTTTCAGAAGGTGCTTAAAACCAAGACTGAGATAGGTGTAAAAGCATTCCAGAGAGGAAGATGCTCTCCAAGCCCTGGTTTAACCCAAAAGCCTGGCTGTGCAAGCCTGCCCTGAGGCCCAGGGCAAGAACAAGGCAGGATTCCAAGCTCTGATGGAGCTGCAGGTTTATCTCCTGATATCACAGGATTTATATGCAGCCAGGCACAACGGGGCTCTTGGCACTGCTGTTACGTCCCTCTGTGCTGGGATGTGCTGGGGCCCTGCCTGCTTCATGAGGAGGAAAAACACCTATTCCAATTTCACCAACTTCTTAAAATCCAGCTGCAAAAATGTATTTTAAAACTTTGCTCGTTACCATTCATCAATCACGTGAATCATCAGGTGAAAAGATCTTGGAGAAGTTCTGTGATGACACTAAACTGAAGGGAATTGCCTGCTCTGAGACCAGGCACTCATCAGCTGCAGGGCACCAGGCTCTGCTTCACCAGGAAAAGTCACTCCACACCCCAAAGGACGTAGCAGAGATGAAAAGCAGCAATTACCTGGATATTGCAGTGGGGAACTGATTAGCTGGATGCTTTCATGAGTCACTTTGTAAGTCAGACCTCCCAGAGCCTCAAAATTGCAAAGCACAGCTTCAGTAGGATCACAGAATCCTTTAGGCTGGAAAAGCCCTCCAAGATCAAGTCCACTCATTCCTCCAGTGCTGCCAAAGCCACTCCTAACCCATGTCCCCAAGTGCCACATCCACACCTCWGTTAAATCCCTTCAGGCATGGGGACTCCTCCACTGCCCTGGGCAGCTGTGCCAGGGATGGAGWGCCCTTTCTGGGAAGAAATTTTCCCTAATATCCAACCTAAACTTCCCCTGGAGCAACYTGAGGCAATTTCTTCTTGTCCTGTCCCTKGTTTCCTGGGAGAACAGAGTGACACCCACCTCACAACCCCCTCTCAGGCAGCACCACAATTTACAAGACTTCTGAWTGTAGAATGGTCACTGAAATCTGTTTCTTCAGAAGACAAAGCAGAACCTGAAAACCCATGTAACCACAGGTTTCAACATTGAACTGAGTCCCATTTGAACTCTCTCACAGCCTGCYACAGGCACTAACAGCAGATTCTTTCAAGGCTCCTGTCAGAAGCAGCTCTGCAAATGCTACAGCCAGGAGCTCCAAAGCTTCTGATGAATGTTTCCATCTGCAATATTTATGATGTTTTACCTGCAGCTTTTCTCATCTTTGGACCATTTGTAATGGCTTGTTCCCCTATGAACTTCCTCCTGTTTCACACTGCAAGGTAATACTCCCCCACATCACAACACTGAGCCCATCTTCTACACCTCTGCCTGTTTTCACAAGCTTCTATTACACCCCTATTATTTTTCAGCTTTGTGGATTTTGCCAAATATCCCATGACAAAGTGCACAAGCTCCAGTTATTGAAGGGTGACAGCCACACAGGCAGGCACAGTGGTCACAGGAATTTAGAGTGCAGGACTAGAGCAGCTCCAGGTGATGAAATGCTCCCAGTATCAACACATCCTTGTTAATTACTGCTGTTTCTGCATGGCAATTCATTAGGCAAAACTGSTCTCAAGGCAGAATTCCACCCCAGTTCAAAGAGAATGCATGCCTGAGTATTGCTTTAACCCCTCCACACGAGTCTTTGGAAGTAATTCAATGCCTGTGCTCACATCTGTTGCACAGGACATTTTTAATGCTCCTATCAGGTAACCTTCACAACTTTCCTTCACCAGAAGGAAATGCAAGAAGTCATGATCCAACCTGCTTTTTCTCAGGCAGAAAGGAAAGTAGATATAAAAAATATTTCAGCTTTCAAATTTCAAAGCCCCAGGATTCAGCCAGAGCCAAGTGGAGCATCTGAGGCTTCCTCCTGCCACGGAGTGAGCACAGCACACTGAGCTCCTGTTTGCAGCTCAGAGCTGCAGGAGGTGTTCAGGTCATCACTTCCACAAATCAACATCCCCCAGCTTTCCAAGGCAGCCCTGCCTCCTACAGAACTCCAGTCTCCTGTAAAGGTAAGACATGCACTCCAAACCACAGCAGGAAAAGGTTACAGCACAGGACACTGCACTTAGTCCTGACAAAAYTTCCACAGATCAGGACTTCTCTTCCAATCCTGCTACCCAGGCATCAAGTATCAACCACATGAGTTTATTTTGCAAAGCAAGGCAGCTCACACTGACAAATCCAAGCCTAATTTTAATAAATCTTGGGATTGAGTCAACATAACACTGCTAAAACAGGGAATGCTATTCTGGTTTTCCTACATTACAAATGCACATGCAGTTTTAAACCACAGAAAAGGGCAGAGAAAAGCAGGATTTGGGGATAATCTTAGTTCCCTGTGTAACAGTAACACCAGAATCCAGGAAGCAGCAGAAAAGAGGAGAAAGTARAAGGGTCTTTGTTCAATAATCCATATAAGTCAAAGTGAACCTGAAAGTGTTAAGTAAGTTGAAAGTGAAACTGGGAAAGAGAGACATGACTGATGTCCTGGTCCAAAGGTCAAGGGGCAGCACATAATAAAACTGATGTACAAGTAGAGATTTTAACTGTATGTAAATAAAGTGCCCTGCAGGTGAACATCTTTTAGCATATGGAATAATACATCTTTAAATGATCTAGTACAATACCTTGGAAATAATCCTCTCAGTATTTTCTGAAGCATACTGTACTGCTTTAGATGTCTCAGGGTATTTTCTTAAAGAACTAGGATTAAATGACAAATCAAGTGCATTTTTAGGCTGATATTCAGAAATTTGCTATTTATCCCAAATTCTTTAAATTCAAGTATCTTCCTTTATGGWGACACTCAAGAATTTAGCTCAGATGAGCAGTAACTCTTGATTTATTTTTTTGGCATAAACTATATTCTTCAGAAACAGGATCCTGCACRCTACTTTTGGAAGATTAAATACTTTTGAAGAATTAATTCAAATACTGTATGTTTAAGGTACAAACTTAAACTTAGAACTATTTTCACAAGGCTGTACTTTTTACAAATGAACTGCACAGAAGAGCAAATTCCATCAACTGAAACATGACCCCTTGAGAACAACTATGATTGCTCCAAGTTCTGTTTAGTGTGAACAAGAARCCTTCACCTTGGTTAACAGAGGGCTGCTTGTCCACACTTAAATCCCCTAAAAGTGCCCATTGCTTTCTCCTTTTTGGCACAGCCTGAATTCTCAGGATTTCCATTCCTACACTTCCCAACTGCATGAAGTCCTAAAGGGTCACCAATGTTGCAACCATGGAATGGTTTGGGTTGGAAGGGATCTTAAAGCTCATCTCACTCCACCTCCTGCCATGGGCAGGGACACCTTCCACTAGATCACAATGCTCCAAGCCCTGTCCAACCTGGCCTGAGCACTTCCAGGAATGGGGCATCTCCTCTTMACTAGACTAGCAATAAATTAAAAACTCTAAACAGTAAAATGTCAGAGATAGCCAAGAATGCTGGAAGTCTTTTAGTGACCTAAGATGACAGAACTCAAAGCTTTGTTAAAAGTTGGTAGAACAATAAAGTTTAAAGAGCTGACCTTTGTCAACACTTTATTTCCAGTGCTTTCCATGGATGGTTTGTTTCCAAACACTCCTTCCTTGTACATCAGAAAAAATGTTAAGTGGCTAGAACACGAAATAGGAGCAGCTGGGTTATCTTGAACAGCACACTGTGTTGTTTTTACCAAAAGTGTACCTTGGCCAGAACATCCTAAATGAGTCAGGGCTCTGCACAGCTCACCCTCACTTCATATGTTCCTGGAATAACACAATTCCATTTGTTTTGCTAAGAATTTTCTCCTTCACAGGAAAAGCACCATTAAACAATGTGTTCTTTAAATCAAAGGTGAAATTTGTGTGTTTTCTTCCTCCTCTGACATCAGATGATTTAAAAGATTCCCCAGAAAGGCTGGAGGGATCTGTTAAACCCTGCCAAGAGATGTTATGCCAGCTTGGAGAAAGATGCCATCAGAGACACTTCCCAAAACTAAGAGGGATTGGAAACTCCTGATTGGAAAGTGAAGCATTCCACCTTCATAACCAAATTTTTCTGTAAAACAAAAAACACAAGGAAGAAAGCAAGTGTCAGCTAAGTCTTTCATCTTTCTAACAAATAACTCATTCAGGTTGTGCTGATCCAAAGATTCCAAAATCCCAAATATTCTAGATAACATATCCTTGTTCTTGCTGGCAATGACACACATCCTCAATCTTCATCAGTGTCTGTCTGAAGACAGAACAAAGATGAATTTTTCTCTGAAATGTCTAAGTGTGAAAGTAACTATGACTTTGAGCACCGGGCCTAGCAAATGAACACAGTGGAAGCATGAAGTGCAAAGAAACACAACAGCTGTATGGCCAACATGAAGGAAGTAGGATAGCCTGAACAAATCACACTTTTCCCCCAGAGCTTGGGATCTTTGCAGTCTGAAGTTAGTAGAGCTTCCAGAAAGCCAAGAGAGATCCATTTCCCTTTGAAGCTCTCCTTGGCACAAGGCACTGCACGTATCAGAAGGCTCAGGCATCCAGGCACAGATGATACAGCATTAAAAAAACCTTATAAACTCATCTATTTCATGAACCTGCATGTAGAAACTTTGTCACTGCCACGGGCATGTTACAACTTTCTCCCTGGAGTGAACTAAAGCTCCATGAAAGAAAAAACTCTTTCAAGGATCTGGAGTAAAACCCAGGGATGAATCCTCCTTCAGCCAGTCTTTACAAGAGATGCGGTGTTGAGACTTCAAGAGAAGCATCTCCAACTTTTACACCCCTTCAATTTAAGAGCTACAGAACAAGTAATCACTGAATTACTTCAAAAGTACTTCCATAACTTCATGAAGTGTTCAAATGAAAGACCCCAAATCCTGTGGCAGATGAGAAAGCAGTCAGATCATGCTGAACAAGCACACTCCAACCTATTCACCCCCTGCACTGATATTGCTTAATCAGGCTCAAACTTGCTCTTTGAGAGTCTGACCTAAAAGCTCTACCCCAGCTTGAGACAACAGAATATTCCAGGAAACTCTGGATGGGCTCTTTCACCTCTCAGGCAGGCCCAGGCTCCCTCAGTTYTCATGTATTCCTGACTCCTTTCAGAGCAGATCACTTCAGAAGGGGAACAAACTCAAAGTTCAGAGAAATCAGGGATCCTGTYCTCACTTTTTTCACTTTCCTGGTTCATAGCAATGCTCTCCTCTCACYGGAGCTCTGGGAAACATCAGGGAAGGAAAGTGGGAAGTGCTGCTGCAGTTACTGCAGTCAACCCCCCATGCTTTTGATCCTTTGGGGGCAACAATTAACCAAGGGGGAAGAATACAGGGAAGAGACAAACTGACAAGGCTGCAACCACTCTCCCTCCAGTGCACAAAATACTCACAGATAGAATTATGAGCACAATAGCCACCACCTTCACCTTCCCCAGCCCAGGAAATGGAAAACTGATGGCACATTCCCTCTGCCCACAGTATTGGAAATAACCCCTCTTAAAAGGGYATGGATGCTGTAATACACTGACAGCTGAAGGAGGGACACATCAAAAGAGATCCACWGTGACAGGCACTTAGGGCATGACTTTCCTTTTCACTCAGAAACCACTCCTTGAACAGCACAACCTGGACACCCACCTGAGTGGCACAGAGCTCTTCTCTTAAAGCCAACAAACCCAAGCTCTTGGCCCATCTGTATTACTTGTTGGGTTGAGGAGGTTCAGCCTGGAGAAGAAAATTTTCCAAGGATACTTTTCTGTGGCTTGTGGATTGTAAGAAATCCATGAAACAGACTTTTGATCACTRCTTGCAGGGACAGGAAAAGGGCAATGTTTTAAACAGGAAAAGGGTAGATTTACATTTGATATAAGGAAGACAACTTTTTAAAAATTAATTATTTATTCTTCCTTGTGAGGTCAGACACTGTCACAGGGTGCCCAGAGAAGCTGTGGCTGCTCCTGGATCCCTGGAAGTGTCCCAGGCCAGGCTGGATGGAGCTTGGAGCAACYTGGGMTAGTGGAAGGTGTCCCTGCCATKGCAGGGGTGKGAATGGATGGGCTTTAAGGTCCCTTCCAACCCAAATCATTCTGGGATTCTCTTGAAATTCCRGGTTTAAAGCCATAACAACTCCCCTAAAGTCAGAACAGTGTCTTTAGTTTCTCAACCTCTGATCCTGGTGAGAAAAAAAGGTGKTTTTTTTTCTCTCAAGGAGGTTRTTCTTCCTCACAGAACCTACTCAAAGAACCTCAGTTCACATTTTCCAAAGATCTGGGAGACTCCATCCCCACTCCCCATWGTTTCCTGACATTTGGGGCACCACTGGGCTTCATTTTATCATTTTCAGAATGCACCTCTGGGTTAAACAAGGCAGTTCTGAAGCAGCTCATACTTTTGGGAAGGGATAACTTAGCTCCATAGCCAAAGCCTTTATTCCTTGTCTATTTTCCATGACCCTCAGGCTTTATTACCTTCAGCAAAGAGATACTTAAGTCATTTTAATGGTTCTCATACCCATCAAGCTTTTATGGTCCTGCCCTGCTTCTGCTTGTGCCAGAACAGCAGCGTGTGTGTGGCCACAGAATGACTGAGATCAAGGAAAAATTCTGGTTACAAGAGAAGTTTTGCAGGTTTTTTTCTTCCAACCAGATCAAATTCCCAAYTCATTACATGTCCCAGCCACACACACAGCAGTAACAGCCAGGGTGTGAAAATGAAGCTGTGTAATATCAGCACTGCTGTGAGGAGAGGGGATGGTACAGGTTTTATTCCTTGCAAAATTCTGCTGCCCAGGCCCAAGTATCAACAAAACCTACTCTATATTTCTTACACACAGATCCTTTTTAATGCTGGGAAATTCTCTACAGTGATGAATGCCATCACTGCACTGAATCCTTCCCTGCAAAGGGAAGAGCTTTCTTCCTACAGGACATGAATGTGTAACAGACACAAGTCACTGTATGGGAGAATTATGGATTTAGGAGTGCATTGGAAGTCCCATTTTGGGAAAGCAATTCAATAAGAGGTCATGGGAGGCAGCTAAATTAAGATCACTTTTGACAAATGTTATGTTGTTTAATCCAATGCTATAAAAAGTAGCAGGCGTGCCAAGGGCCAAGTTTTTGAGAACTATTATTAAAKAAGAGCCAAGAAATAAAAAAGACAGAACTGTTTGGCAGGAAAAGGGAACAGAAGAAGGCAGAATTCAGAAAATATTACCAAAATACTAGAAAGAAGCAATTTATTTTTTTTTTAAATAAGAGAAGCCAGGCTGGGAGAGCTGGGGGTGTTYACCTAGAGAAGAAAAAGCTCCAGGGAGAACTTAGAGCCTCCAAAAGGAGCTCCAGGAGAGCTGGAGAGGGACTTGGGACAAGGGATGGAGGGACAGGACATGCTTTAAGCTGCCAGCTGGCAGAATAAGTTGAGATATTAGGAAGAAATTCTTCCCTGTGAGAGTGGGGAGGCCCTGGCACAGGGYGCCCAGAGAAGCTGCCYMATCCCTGGAATTGTCCCAGGCCAGGCTGGACAGGGCTTGGAGCAACCTGGGATAGTGGAAGGTGTCCCTGCCCCTGTCAGGGGTGGCACTGAGTAATCTTCAAGGTCCCTTCCAACCCACACCATTCCATTATTCTATGTCATGTGAGAGAGAAGAGCACCAGAAACACCTGGTTGTGTCAGAAACAGACCAAAGTGGCTGCTTCCTTTAAGCAACATATTTTCCTCAAAGGTAGCAGAGAATAAATGGGTAGCAGAAAGATTCAACAACAAAATTCAGCAGCTTCACCATTTCCCAATCAGTATCTTCAAAAATTAATAGCCAGGCCAAAAAAAAAAAAAAAGCAGAATGAGTTGAAACTCTTATAGAGGCTTTTTTTTTTTTTTGCAAGAAAGAATTAAAGAAGTTGTCAAATGAGAAACCAAAGGCAATTGAAAAGACAAAAATAAATGAAAAACCAAAGGCAACTGAAATTACAAAAACAAGAGGTAAAACAACCACTGTACTGGGAATCTGGCAAAAATAGAACTGTGATGATTGCAGAGGAAGGGATAGATCTAGGATACATTTAACATAGAGATACATGCAGGATACTTGTAAGATACACATGGATACAYGTGACAGACATGTGGGACATTTGCAATATTTTCAGCTACACCCACCTTGCTCCTTAAGTCTACCTATCCCCATTTCAAGGTATTTCCTGAACACAGGCGCTGTATTTGGATAAATTCAGTTCTCAATGCTAATTCTYACACTTCAGTTGCAAAGTTTAAGGAAGGCAGAAACTATGCCCTGTCTTTTGTACAGCCATGCATTTGTAAAGATTTTTAAGATACATTTCAGGTGTTTTTCAGCAATTTGCAGGGGACAAGGCTGTGACTGGGAAGACAACGATATGCTGAGGAAAAAAAAAMCAATATGATTTTCTACTTAGAAAAATAATAAACAAAAGTATTCAAGGGTGATGACTGAAAGCACTGGTGGACAACACATGCATTTTTCTTCCATATAAGATTGCTGTTCCCTGTGGCTGAAGGAAGCATCCAAACTGCTTTTGTTTTTCATCATTTGCATATTTTGGGGAGAAGGGGGTTGTTGTAAAGCCAGGTTTGGCACCCTCAGCCTGCAGCACAGTTCAAACACCTRCACACAAACCCACACCTTCATGCCAACATACCTTTAACAGTTTTGACAAAAACTTGTTTCTCTTTACTGGGGTCTTTTTCTTCTATTAGAATTCCATGGAAAATGCGCCCAAACGTGCCTGGGAACAGAACATCCAATCAGCAAAGTAAAGAAACACTGATAACATTAGGAGTATCTTAAGCAAACAGTACATTTCAGAGCAGAAAGTGAGGAATGCCTGCAGTTAAAGTGCCTCAATAAAGTCACCAAGAGAGAACCCAACTCCAGCACAAGGGGCATTCACAACTACAGGKAGCAAATGGTGAAATTTTATGTAAATAAAACTTAAGGGGAAAAGCATGAGAGTGAACTAGGGACAGCAGCAGAGCCCAGTGAAATTAAATATCAATATGATTATGGTTCATTTGTGGCACTTCTGCACTAAGAACTCCAGTTCCCTTTTCTCACCCATCCAGTCTGGAATTTTAAGTCAAGGCACTTCTCACAGGGACCAAGTTTTTTTAGAAACATTCACAAGGAAACAGCAATTCTGGCCAGCCAGCACACATGGAACACTTTGAAACAGCCAGCATCACCATTATTCACACGTTCCACCTCAGCTGGAAGGTGCTGGGGTTGTTTGGGGGTCATTCAGACTCTACAGCATTTTTCCATTCACAAGATGTTACTAATGCTAATGCAGGAAGAGGAGCTACTCTGAGGAGCTGGGCTGAGAACTGGTAACACACAGAATTTAATTGCCTTTTACTGCTCAGCTTGGTACTTTCCTGTACCAAGGTGTGCAWCATCTCCACAGAGTCCATTCCAGCACACCAGCCCCTTCCCAAGGATTCCTCCTGACTGACTAGGTTGAAAGATCTTTGACAGTATGAAATACAGGTCTTATTTGTTGCTAAATACCTTAAACAGGGGCAGTGCAACATTTCTGTCACCTACCCTGAGGCTGGCAAGGAAACCCTGCATGACAGGAGTCTTCAAATGGCAATCTCACTAAGCAGCAGCACAGACTCTCAACAACCACAACAACCTGAATTACCTAACAGCAAYTAAATTCCTCCTGTCTTGGCTCTTGAAGACTTTGAGAAAGTACCTAAATATGTATTTCCAAAATGTAAAAGTAGGTGAAGCTACAAAAGCTACGTGAAGTTTATAATGAATTTGTGGCAAGATCTGTAAAAAATTCCATGCATGCATTTACTTTATCCCCTTCTTCCCCTCTGAAGYTCTTCTGTTCTTCAATGGCAGAGACTCAACACCACCATGATCCTGAACCAAAATGGGTCAGGTTTTGTAAGTCCTCTGACACGTGGATGTGGCACTTGGGGACAGGGGTGAAACCAGCAGTGCTGGGGGAGTGCTTGGACTCGATGACCTCAGAGGGCTTCTCTAACCTTAATGACTCTGTGATTAACTTTGGAAAGTTCTGACTCAAACTAACAGCTGGAGGCTAAGAAACGGGATCCCAGGATTAACTGGGTCCAAACTGCATTGAACAGCTCCTTATGCCTCATCTGGCAGAGCAGGGCAGCTCTGCCACCAAACATCTGCAGCGTCGCTGGGGCACTGAGTCACTTCTAGTCATGGGTGACTCCCAACATCCCAGCTCCAGGCRGCCCAGAGCAACACAAAGCACATCCCACATGCCAAGGAAGGTTTTTGCAGAGCCCACACTGGGAGTGAGCACGGAGCTGCCACCCCAGAGGTCCAGAAGCACACACTGAACAAGAATGGGAACATCCTCCACTGCTGCTCAGACTAACACAAAGCATTCTGCCTCCAAAGGATGTTTATCTCCAATCTCCAATCTTTGGGAAGTTTGATTTCTCAGGGAACAGAGACTTGAAAYTGCAGCAGTAAAGGTGAATGACAAAGAAAATGAAATATTTAAGCCTATTTTTCAAATTCAGCTTCAACAAGAATTAATTCACGTTGTGTGTGAGCCCTTTCAAAGTGCACACTAAACAAAGAGTGAACAATTCAGGAACTGGAGGATCCTTGTGGGTCCTTCCAACTCAGGATATTCTATGAAAACCATCAGGTAGTCTCTGAATCTTTTKTATCAGGGCTGTAAATGTTGCATCTACCAATTAGATTTTCCAAAGCAAAGTTATTGAACTAAGACACCAAATTGGGAAAGCTGAAGTTCTTCTGGGCTTTGSGTGGGTTTTGCTTTGATTTTTATGTTGTTAAGAGCAATTCTCTGGTAGGAACTCCCAGAAGTGAGTTACCTTCAGCCCTGAGTGATTACCTTTCTCCTCAGCCACCCATCATTTCAGGGAGCAGGTTATTAAGACAGACAAGCTGAATGACTTACTGAGCATACCTGGTCACTCCCCCAGCCTAATGAACTCTGGAAGCTGCTTTCCCCACCCCCACACCCCAAATGCAAACATAACTCATCATTCTTCCCATCCACCAAAGCTACAAAGACCAGAAACATCATCCATGAATGATTTCTGTAAATAAATACCCATATCTTTGTATTTATGTATCCACATCATGTTGTAGGAATGAAGTGTCTGAGAGCTGGAAATACCTTCTTGGAGCACATCTTTGAGGGTGATCCTCTCCCTGGAGATGGCTATGTCCTTCACTTTAGCTTTGGCCTCCATGAGAGTGACACTTTTCAGATCATTCTTCTCTATCCGTAATGTGGGATAACCTGAGGAGCCAGCAGAGCCAAACAATCCAACATGAATACCCTTGGAATGAGAACAGGCATAGGGCTTCACCTCTGACCACCTATGCCTCCACACACCAGGGAGCAGCACCATCTYAAATATATGATATATTAATTTAAAAAATATTTAAGTATTTAGCAATGAAAAACACAAGAATAATCATCTGCAGGGAAAAAAATCACACAGGAATTCTCTGTAGTGTCATGCAAACAACTTTGATTATTAACTCTGGGTGAAGGAAACTCCTGTGCTGAAGGTGATCAACACAGCACTGCCCTCAGGAGGAGGAAATGGAGCTGGGAAGATGCCTCACCCCAGCAGAACATTAACAAACTACCAGTGCCCTCTTCTGGCACTTCCAGACATCTGGATCCACCAGCAGAGTCAAAAAACCTGGAATATTTTTGTCCACGTGTATGAATTATTAGAAAAATCTTGAGAATTACTCTGATCATAGTTTCTTCAAAATTTCAATGTTACTGAAAGCAAAATGATGCAACTGTGGAATGCTTTTTTCACACATCCAACTTTTTCTCTTCCCCAGCTAATCTGCACTATTTCCAGTGTTACTTGGGGTGTCCCAAAGCAGGTYAGAGGCACTGGGCTGCGCCCAGCAAACAGATGCCACTGGGGCATAGTAGCCACCACACWGGGCAGGGTGAGGAGGGTTGAACCACCACCCTGGGCTTGGTCACCAGCCCTTGGCCAGAGGATCCTGGGGAACAACATCCCAACAACTGGAACTCAGCCAAATTAACCTGAGTCACTTGGAAAGCCAAACAAAAACCCTGAGGTTGACAGGACATCAACAGCTCAACCTGGGCTAGGATAAGACATTGAGGGGCTGGAGTGTGTCCAGGGAAGGGAATGGAGATGGGGAAGGGGCTGCAGTACCAGGAGGGGCTGAGGGAGCTGGGAAGGGGCTCAGCCTGGAGGAAAGGAGGCTCAGGGGGGACCTTGTGGCTCTGCACAACTCCTGACAGGAGGGAACAGCTGGGGGTGGTCAGGCTCTGCTCCAGGGAACAGGGACAGGATGAGAGGGAACGGCCTCAAGTTGCACCAGGGGAGGTTTAGATTGGGCATGAGGGAAATTCCACAATTCCACTTCCCAAAGCATCGTCCAGCCCTGGCACAGCTGCCCAGAGGTGGAGACCCCACCCCTGGAGGGAGTTAAAAGCTGTGTGGCACTTGGGGACACAGGTGGCCTTGGCAGYGCTGGGGGAACAACTCAACTTGGTGATCTGGGAGGGCTTTTCCAACCTAAATGATTCTGTGATTCTAAGAGACAGAAAATAAAAAGGCTGGGGAGGGACTCAGGTGACAAGAGAGAAAGCAGCTCTAGGGTAATGTCTCTTCCAAACTCTGTGAGAAGGAATTTTTTTAACATTTCATATATTACATTCTTACAAGCCTGTTTTTAAATTAATGCTTATACCAAATACATTTTAAAGGCAGCTCTTAGCAAGGGAAAGATAAACTCAGATGACAAATAAGTTTGGGGTTTTTTTAGGGAGATACAGTACAATTTAGAAGYGAGCCAAATCTCTCCCAGAGGTGCAGTTCAACCTCAGGTAAACACCACAAATGGGGAGGAAAAAAGGAGAACACAGGAGGGCTGAGATGACTTTACTGTTGTGCTTCCTCATGATGGAACAGTCACTATCACCAAGTGCCATCAGAGAACAAGGGGAGAGACTTTGGGGTCTTATTAGTTGGTTTAAAAACACCCATGTGTGTCCCTATGCTGAGCACCTTCCCTCCAGCTGAACAGTCCCTTCCCTGGAGCAGGGCTGGATGGGATAGCCCTCCCTCCACCAGACARTAATTTGAGGAGTAAAAATTCCACAGGTAATAAATACATTCATTAACAACAGAATTAACTCAGCTGAGAGATCTTGGTCTATTCAACATGGAGGAGACTGAAAGACCTGGTCCCAGTCTGCAGCTCCTCCCAAGGGACAGCTCAGAGCTCTTCTCTCTGTGACCAAGGACAGGACCCCAGGGATCAGCTGGAGCTGTGTCAAGGGGGTTTAGGTTGGAGATCAGGGGAAGGTTTTTCCCCCAGAGGTGCTGGGCACAGCCCCAAGGCTGCCAGAGCTCCAGGAGCACWGGGAAAACACTCCCATGGATGCACAGGGTGGCAYTGTTGGGGTCTCTGTGCAGGGCCAGGTTGGACTGGATCATCCCTGTGGGTCCCTTCCAGCTGGGATATTCTGTGGTATCAGTTACCAGCTCAGTATCTAAACTGCTGCCACCCTTCCCTTCCTCTCACTGCTCTCTTCAGCTATTTTATATAATTTCAAGCAAAGCTGTAAGCAGCAGCAAATGACAAGAATAACACAACCATCAGGATTCAGGCACATGGCATCACCTGCTTTAGGAACTGATCCCAGGGCTRGGTGGACACATCCTGTTCTCTCTCCTCTGCTTGGACTGCACAAGGCAGGCTCTTCCCAGTGTTAAAACACAGCTAGTGGTGAAGTCTGGCTGACTGCTCTGGGTGCAGGGAGAACAACCCAAGGCACAAACACGGCCCCATGCTCACTTGACCACTCACATCCCCCCGAACTCACTCCTGACTATGGCGTGGCTGGATAAAGCACACTCTGTGTGAATTYAAGAAGCAAAGTGACAGAGCCAGAGAATTATTCACGTTCCTCTCTTGCATTTGCCACCAAAGCAGCGTGGCAGGAGGCTCTGTGCTTAGATTAACACTTACTGGTTACTGGGGTGGCGTTGTTGGGCGTGTCAGCCCGCAGGTACTGCGTGGTCTGCGTGGAGGGCTGCGACAGCCCCTGCGAGCTGCTGCTGTCACTGATGCTGTGGGGAAACAAAAATGCACATCAACATCACTGCTTGCCACTCCAACACACTCCAAATTAACCTGTCCAGGCCAAAAACAGGAGAGTTTCCAGGCAAGACTTCAAAAATTCTGCTCTTTTAAAATCGCTCACACATTAGAATTTATTTCAGGTGACTCAAAAATCTTGGCTATAAGCACGAACAGCTTCCTCCTATTTGCTTTCCARAACTTGCTCTATCTTCTGGTACTTCTCCTCACTTTGGAATAATCAAAGTGACAAAACATTCCTTGCCAGACCCACCCTGTCATACCAAGAACAACTATTAYATCCCAGGAAAGATTTGCACACATTTCTCTCGTGGCACTGATGTCCCACTCAAGGGACAGAGCTCTATTTCACAGCCTACCCTACTTTGTCACTGCCCTCCCTAAGGGTGCCGGTTGCCCTTTCCAGCACCACCTAAAATGWGCTTTTTGAGATGCTTTCTTTGAGCAGAAGCACCCAGGGGCCAAAAGAGTATCCACGAAACAGGTAAAGCACAGGCTAAAGCACAGCAGGCTCACTTCTGTCTTATTTTCAMAGTCAAAACCCTACAAAAAGGGCTGTTGCAGCTGTAATGGACCAAAACCCCGTTAGCAGGTCAGATGGCAGGGCCAGAAGCTTTTTTGCAGTTCTTGCCCTCCAAACACACACAAACATCCCCCCGCTTCTGATCCAACTTCAAGTGGGTTTTCCACTGCTGTCTGTATTGGGAGGACAAAGAGAAAACTGGTTTGGGACACAACCTCTGCTTGGCCAAATAATCAACATTTAAAGKTTCTTGGGCTGCTGCTGAGCACTGRCCAAGCAGGGCCACCCACCCCTGTAGGACTGTCAGACATGGCTGGTGATGCCCTCCASGCCCACTGCTACCTTTGAAGCCAGGCTTCCTTTAAAAACCAGAAATCCAAGTCCACTCTTCCCATTACAGCACAACCATGGACGAACCCACTGAACTCTTAGTTTGGAACAGAATCTACTGAAWCTCACAGTACAAACTTACTCATTTMTAGCTRGCCTCAATCTCTCCCTGGAACTTTTTTTTTTTTCTGTTATTCCCACTTCCAGGTGCAAGGTTCCAGCACAGCATTTAGCACGAGCCTAAAAACCACACATGCTGGTCTAGCTCCTCCCCTTTAACYTCCTTCAGAGTTTTTGAATGAATGCTCTTTGGTGCTGGCAACTTATTACTGCTTATTTGAACTGTTCCCACTATTGCATCCATGAGCTGCCTCAGTATGATCCACTCTGCAGGAAAGAGAGTCTTGGCACAGSCACCACATCAAACACCAAGGCACAACTTGCATTTCCCTCTCTTGCTCTGGCTGGAAACTCCTTTTGTAACCTGATCACCCACTAGCCCTGYGGATTCCTTTGGCTGGAGGCAAGTGTGAGGAAGGAATTATTCTTTTAATGCCTGTTGCAAGATTGAAACACTGCCTTTTGGGTTGGCCTCGTTCTGGGTTTTAGGTTTAACTCGCTTCCTGAGCTTCCTCACTTGCATATTCTGTCAGGTATTTGAACGATGCCTTCTTGCTTTAATGCCTCCCATTATCCTGCTGTTAGGCCRTGCCAGCTTTCCTTGGCACTTTTCCAGTGCCTTTGCTGTGAGGTTTGCAGCAATTSCTGTGGACTTCCAATACAATGTTCCTAAATAATCCATGTGCAGCCTGTAAACTCGGCTTGAGCTTCCAGTTAACAACCCTCCTCAGTTTTATTTAGTTCTGGGGATTGAAATTAAGAGCACCAGTGGGTTTTCCAGGCTCTGTTGCTCCTGGGAGGTCGTTAASCCTAATGACATTGTCATATTCCATTCAGGAACCTTTCACAGAAACAGTCTGAGATTATTATTCACCAAATCAGAAATTCTTCCTTCCCTCAGTGAGTTTGTTCAAAGCAAGTCCCAGACCTCCTGATTTTCAGGCACATTTTGCTTCTGTTACACCTTTGCTCTGGCACTGCCTGAGCACATCCAGGCCAGGCATCTTCAGGCTCAAAAAATAAGTCATCACATGGTGCTTGAAGAGCTAAACCTCAGAAGCTGCACAAACTTCATAAAATCACACAATGGTCTGGGCTGGAAGAGACCTCAGAGATCATCTCATTCCAAACTCTTTCCACAGATAAGGAAAGTGCCCTGAATTTATCAGTTTATGCAGTGATTCAGAGCAAATTATTAACACCTGCAAACCACAAAGGACTAACATTAGATGGATTTTTAGCTTTATCTCCACAGAAAGTCAGTTGGTTTTTTAGGATTTTGACCTTGTATCTCCATAGAAATCCAGTGCAATGGAGTAGAGGGGAGRACATCTGATCACACTGCTGGGCTGAACACCTCAACACCTCACTACCCCACACTATAAATGGAATGTTCTTCCTTTCTGAATCAAAGCAAGCTGCACATCCTTTAACACCTTCAGCTGATTAAAACCCCTCCCTCAGACAAGCAGGCACAAAGGAATTGAGGAAAGCTGACAAGTTCATTTGGTTACAATCGAGAAACCACAACTGCTCAATGCAGTGGCACTTCCAAAGCCACAAGGGCTGGGAACATCAGGGGAGGGAAGGGCAGGGAGAAAACTGAAAGGAACAGATGAATGGATAAGGAGGAGGATGAAAAGATAAAGCTACTCCATGAGGCTGCAGGCAGCACAGAAGCAGTTCAAGACATCCTTGAGTTCAAGATATCCTTTCACAGGGGTGACCACCCACAGGCTGTTTTCCAAAGGATCCAGYTTCACACTGCCTGCTCCTGAACAGTTGCATCTGATGCAGGCTGCTCACACAGCCTCAGTCCACCTGCTTTTCCAGCCTCCCTTCTCCTCAGTGCTTAATCCCACTCCAATGCCCTTGGACTCATGTTACAGCTCCATTTTCCATGCATGTGCTACGTTTTTTCCTGATTGGAAATATATTTGAGAGARCTCAACACTGCCAGTTTTATAACCAAGCAGTTGTAAAGCTCAGACTGTACTCTAAGGCTGAACTGAACACTGGAAAATCAATCAAAGTAGGGAAAACAGAAATTCAGCTTCCTGCAGGTGTCAGTAAAACCCAAATGTTTTCATCCAGTCATGTAAAACATGGAATGGTTTGGGTGGGAAGGGACCTTAAAGCCCATCCAGTTCCACCCCTGCCATGGGKAAGGACAYTTTCCACTAYCCCAGGTTGCTCCAAGCCCYRTCCAACCTGSCCTTGGACACTTSCAGGGATCCAGGGGCAGCCACAGCTGCTCTGGGCACCCTGTGCCAGGGCCCCAGCACCCTCACAGGGAAGAATTTCTTCCCAATATCCCTTATATTGGGATATTTCCTAATATCCCCAATATTGGGATTTTCCCCTAYTTCTTCCTAATATCCCTCTTTCACCTAGGGTAAAATAAAGGTAAAAACTCTCTGGCAGTGGAAAGCTATTCCACCTTCTCTTGGCATTCCAAGCCCTTATCCAGGAGCCCCTTTAGGCACTGAAARGGGCTCTAAGGTCTCCCTGGAATCTTCTCTTCTGCAGTATGAACACCCCCAGCTCTCCCAGCCTGCCTCCAGTGAGCCCAAGTCAATTTTTCCTTCAACTCTGACAATCCCTGCAGATCTGATTCTGTCTGAATCTTCCCACTCCACACAAATATTCTGGCAAAACCTGAACAACCCTTTCACCTCATAAACAGCAGAGCACCTGCAACTGCTGCCTTTCTGCAGCACAGCCCCACAGAGGAAGCATCTGCTGCAGCTTGGCACTGAGAGCAGAAATTGCAARCCACCATAGAGTGCTCATTTTGAGACTGAACTCCCACTAATCTGAGTAAAYATGTCCCAAAACCATACTGGGGAAGCTTGAACACATACCTGTCATCCAACTCTATCCTYTTCATGCTGTGGAGGTGCAAGACAGCCAGGATGATTGCCACCAGGAATATCACAGCACAGCACACACCCACGCTGATATAGAACACCCGGGTCGAAGTGGTGGGAGCTGCATTTACAGGATCAACTGCAACAGATGTGGGAAGTYACTGAACCCTTCTCAAAACAGGAGAAAAACCAACAAAAAGCCCCAAAGAAACAACATTTGTTTGTTATGGTAACACAAGCAGAGGGGCTGGAGGCAGGGAAAGGCAGCAGCCTCAGCCATCCCAAATGTTCTATAGGGTATCCTGGAGAACTACCACCCTGGAAAAGACAGTGAGAGGTAAAGAGAGCACTGAGCACTCTTTCCCACTGCTTTCCAACAGCATTTTGGCAAAAACACTCCCATTTTGGGTATTATGAAGCCACAGTCAGCCAATGATATTTCCAGCTAGAAGAGAAGGAAAGGAAACTACCTCATTCTATCCCTTCAATAGTGATAAATTGAAACAGCAAACCAGACAGGTCCCAAGGTCAAGAAAATAGRTCAGAGACATGTACAGAAATCAGAGCCCCTAAGATGTGACACAAAAGTTGTTACACGACTTAGAGTAGGGTTTTTTCCTCTTCAGCAGTTAAAACAATTAATTACCAAAACCCCACTGCAATACTGGGTATAGTACAGAGTACCTGGGGACTGTTTTCATAGGGAAAGCTGTGGAAGCAAAGCACATAAAAAAATTTTTCAGTTTTTAAAGCCCAAGTTGTACATTCAGGATTACTTACAGATAGCCTTGCTGCTGTTTTTATCRGCTGCTGGAGATTTGACTTCTGGTTCAAGCTCTAAAGAGATGAGRGAAAGCCATTAAGTTTGGAGTACATTTATTATTGCAGCCCTTCACATTGTCTCATGTATGGAAAAAACAGATCTGTTTTTCCAAAGGGAAGAGCTGATTCAAGGACTACACTAATCCCTACATTTCCATTTAAACACCTAACCAGGTAGAATTAAAATCACACTGAAACACATGTTGAGAGGCAAAGCTTGAACCCACTGAATCCTTGTAAAACCCTGCAGCTTGCCCAAGGTCCAAAGCAGCAGAAAGAAGAGGTGCAGAGAATGTTTAGTGCCTTAGCAAACACAAAGACCTCACAGAATCAGTTCCTACAGGAGAGAAAATCATTGCTGGGATGTTCAGTGAAGACTACCCTGATCTTTTGGAGGAAATCCTGGCTTCAATCTAATGTTGCTCACCCTAGGAAGGGGTCAGAGATGCAACCACAAGCACTGTGCCTTCTCAGCTGATGCCAGTCAGGAGTCAAAGAGTTAAAACAGAAGGATGGAAGAGGTGATGTCCATTTAAATACTCATAAATATGCAAGTGAAGGCAGGAGGACAACACAGCTCCTGTGAGTAGCAGCCCTTTGGAAAGTGAGTAAATCTTCACTGATCTTACTCTGAGTCTGGGTACCAAGAGGAGCAGTGCAAACCTGGGGAATGCAGGAGATGCCTCCAGATGAACCCCCCAGAGGATCTGCAGGCAGCAGAAGGAATCCCATSGATTTCTGCAGCTGCACACTCCCCTTCCTGCCCTCAGTTGTGTCCAACACAGCACAGCCCCTTCCCACTCCTTGTTAAGCCAGTGCAGCTTAGGAAAAAGTAATCCAAGGGAGTGAAAAATCAAAAGAGTTTTTCTTTTTTTATCCCTTTTTTGAACTTGAGRAGGAGCTATCAGGAATGCCCTGAGCAAAACCACTAGCAAGTTCCTGCATATTCCCAACTTATGCATTAAATTCAATCAGAAAGCCCCATCTGCTCTACACCCATCTACACACACCAAACAAAGCCATTTCTTTTTTGGTTTTATGAACCTGCAGAAATGAGATCTCTGTAAGGAGCACTTCTGATGGTTCAGGCAGTGGCTCTGTCTCATCCCCAGTGTGGTGCTTCTGGAAAGCTCCATCACACATCCACAGCTCAGTAAGCTGTGAATGCCTCAGCAGGGCTGACTTCCCCCACTTGGAGTATTTGAAAAAATACCCAGGAAAACATGAAATAAAGGTAAAAACATCAACATTATCAGCCAGACCTCCACTTTACTAGAAGGAGATACACACTTTGAATTAAGAATGGTTTTCCTCAAGAAAGGAACATGAGTATCCCAACGTTACGTGCTACAAGGCATGGTTGACTCTTCCATCCARACCTTCCCCAAGCTCATCCTTTGATATTTATACTCAAGAAAAGTGATAAACCTCTCTTTGGAAAGACAGCTACTGTCCTCAAAAGCCCCAGGTAAGTTGAAACAGGCAGGAGGAGCATGCAAAGAGAGAGGTAGCCAAATACTGCCCAGGAGTGGAACACCACGGGCATTTTTAAGGAGGGCACAGCTCCTGGGATTCTCCAAAATAATCTTCTCCTGATGCCTATGAAAATACTAGAAAATCCTAGGAAAATTCTAAGAAGCAGCAACAGTAAACAGGAACAATCCAAGAATAAATTATGCTTGCAGATTGCCAAGTGGTAACACAGAAGAGTCAATTAAGGATTTCCAAAATCTGGATCATTTCCCAAGATCATTTTGTACTTCACATCTAACAGACTAACACCTCCTACACTCACTTAACAGCTAATTTTATCACAATTTATAAACTAAGCAGATTTTCTTGGTAATTTTTAGGACAATTTGAATTCTCAGAATGTGGCAGTTTTGAGSGAACTGATTTCTTCCTTCCAAACAGAGAGAAAATGTTTTTTTGTTACATAGCTGTTAAAAAGTCAGTCAGTGCAGTGGAACTCTTGGGGAAAGCTGGTTAAAGCAGAAGCTGATGAATGAACARAAGTCCTCATTCCTCTCTGAAAGGCAGGATTTCACCTGGTTTCTTCCAATCCTCCCCAAAATCCACTGTGTTACTCCAGTGCTGGATCATACACCATCCCACTCCCTTTTCCTATCACACTTCAACAGTAAAAACTTTAAAATATCTGAAACTTAATCTCTTACTCTTGTAGCACATTTTCCTTCGTTTGAAATTTAAAACTGTGATGTTTTTGGAGGAATTTATTGTTAAGTTGAGCTGCATCAGTATTGTGACGTCGGAGTCGAGTCTGCCGGTGCAGGAGAGTTCAACACGGAACACTGTGAACACAACACAGGGGTTACAGGGGAGTGGGACACTCTCAGACTCTGAAATAACATTGAAATAAGGGCCTTTTGAGATTATGTTCATGAAGCACATTACAAACATCATAAATTATCAGATTATAAAGAACTGGATACTAAGAAATGCTGTTTTAGTCTTCGCGCCTCATCGCTTCAGCTATTAGAGCATTAAAGGACATGGATTTTAAATTCATTTTTGTCAGTTTTATTAAGTGTTCACAGATCACTAAAACTGCATTTGTGGCTAAATGACCATGATTCATCCATCATGGATGGAGGTGGGGAGCTTACCTGAGAGGGTGCGAGGAACTTCTCCTTGTAGAGAAATGTTGGCCTGGGGCAGAGCCATAGCCATGGGATCATGGACCTGAAATCCCAGTTTATACTCAACCTGTAACAACAGTTGGGAGAGAGGAAACACATCAGAAATCTGTCCTGGAGTATAAAGAAATGCAATATCTCTTTTCAGAATTCTTCTTGAAAATAAAAAACCATACATGATTTTCAAGGAGTGCTGGTAATTTTAGGYATCCATATTCCAAGTTTCTTATGTGACATTTTAGTATCAAGACTTTTGTGACAGTTCAAATTAAGAAAGCCAAAACAGAAGCTACTCTTGAAATAATTCCTTAAAATCTGGGGCAGAATTCAGAGTTCTTGTATCAAAAAAAATTCCCCCACAAACTTCACTCAATTATACTTTTAAACTTGTTCAAAAGCCAGTTTGTTAAAGCTGCTAGAATTCAAACAATTCCCCCTACCACAGTCAGTTTAACAAACAAAATTGCTTAGAAATAGTTTATTCAACTACAGTCAAGATTTTGTTTCCACTTAAGAAGCTGACTCTGCAAACACTCATTCAAAAAAAAAGCACAGGACCTACTCTAAGTCATAAGCTCCTCTTGGAATTTCATCCCACCCCTCCACTCTCAGCTGAATTAATTTGACTTTGTGCCAAGARTTAGTTTTTCCCCTTTTCTAAAACCTAATATGGTTCATTTCTGATATCAATTTATTTTCCAGTCAAGATGCCAAGGGAAGAGACACAACCCTATTTCTGAGCTCCTCCAAGTCACACTACACCAAGTTAGAGAGGAAGATGCTGAGGGATGGAACCCCAGGAATGGGGATGCTCCCAAATTCCTCCTCAGAATTCCCAGCCAGGCCCAAGGAAACACAGGGCAGGGCCAGCAATGCAGGGAGCCTGGGTGAAGCTGTGACTAGGGAACTCCTCYCAAATGACAAGTGACTGAACTGTCACTGTGCATGTGGAATAAGGGATCAGGGCTGGCTGGCACTTGACCCARCCCCATGACAGGCCAAAAGTCACTCCTCTTAACAAGTTACTCCTCAAAGGGAAAAACAATGGCAGGAGGAATCTTCAGGACCAGCACTGGTGGAGTTCTTTAATACTACTGCTCCTGCTGCAGCCTTTCCTACTTCAGGGCAAAGAAGAACCATCACTCAAGTTTAAAAGAACAGAATGAACATCTGGCAGAGACTAAACAGATCATTTCATATATGAAAAGAAATTGTTAAGTAACTGGAAATGTTTCAGAATGTAAGAGCATACGCAATCTCTCTGACAGCTGCTGCTGCATGCTCCAGGCACAGTGATTAAGTGACATAAAAMGCCTTTCCATTTCATCAGGGCTCAGTAGTAACACACTGGATGCTGCTTTTATAGACTCTCCTTGTCTCCAAGCATATGTTTCTAGAAATCTCTACAACAACTGCTCTACATATGATTTCCAGAGGCCTCAGCTCATGGCTGTCCCTTCTGTGTGTCCAACGCACCAAGGGAAGAGATTCCACAGCCAATGACTTGTATGCATACACGGAGCTTGCCAGGAGCAAGAAGTCTAAAAACTTTGAAATAACTGCTTCAACTTTCTAAAATAAGGAGCAGCTTGGACGTATGCCATCTTAACTTAGTGCCTGCAGTCATATCAATAAGTATTTTGCACCTTGCAGATRCTAATTTTTGCAAAGAAAAAAGCCATTAAATGATAGCAGTGGGTATTCACCAAGCAGAACAGCTCATGTCTCAAGAACCCAGAGCAGAAGTCACAGCTGCTCACCTTGGATTTGGCATGCCAGGTGAAGTGGAGATTGTTGGTCTCGCTGGGTATCAGGAGATTGAAGGACAAGGCATAGTGATTAACCACATCATTCCTCACATAAGACAACTCTGCATCCAGACCTGTAAGAAGAAAGAGAAGAGTAAGACAGGGAAGAACAGGACCAAACACATTGGAACAAGCAACTTTCAGGACCAGCAGCTCCACTTAGACCTGCATGTTTAAGCAAACACTTCTTCCAGCCCATAAATTCCAAGGCAGGTTTGGAGACCAAGGCTCACAGCCAGCAGCTCTCACAGAGTGCTCCAAAATTTCCAGAGCAMGCACTTCAGAGAGGTGCCACAGCCTAAGGAACAGGTAAAAGCTGGAATGTAATGGAAGGAAACACAACTTTCCACACAAACATCCAGGAGAGTCTTTACAGGCTGTCCTGAACATCCCCTGTTCWGCTTCTGGGAATCACAGCTCGTTTAATTTACAACTGTGCTCACTCAAACCAAACTGCTCTGGATTATCAGTTGGTTAATCACAGGTWATTCCTTCTGGAATAGCTCATTTCTTGAGCCCAACACCTAGGCAGTGTGGAATTAGCTTCAAGGGAATCAGATCACAGAATCACAGAATGGTTTGGATTTAAAGCCCCTACCATGGGCAGGGACACCTTCCACTGTCCCAGGTTGCTCCAAGCCCCATCCAACCTGGGCTTGGACACTGCCAGGGATGTGGCAGCAYCTCTGTGCAACCTGTGCCAGGCCTAACCACCCTCACAGGGAACTTTCTTCCTAATATCTAACCTAAATCTCTCTTTTATTGTTTAAAACCGTTCCCCCTTGTCCTATCACTGTCTGCTTGTGTAAAAAGTCACTCCTCCTCATACAGAGTGAGAGGTGGCACTTGTACACCCAGCAATACCMACATTTTGTGCTGACCCTTTGCTCCCTGAACATTTAAGTACACCTAGAGACCCGAAAGCCCCACAAAACGATTCATGTCAGGGCACTAAGGTGCATTTCCCTCCATAAGACACAGCCTGTGATATTACAAACACTGCAGCTGCTGTTACTTTTTGTGGCACAGGATCCAAGGTCACACTGAACACAGGGCAGGACCCTGCAGCTTGCCCTGATGTCAATAGCAATTAGTGGTAGGGGAAGCACTGCTTCCCTGCAGGGGTAAAATTAATGCCAGCTCCATATCCTCAGGACAAAACCACACTGGATTTGCAGTCAGTACCATCTGGCCTTGTCTCATCCTCCAGTGCTCTCAGTTAAATGCTAGCAAGGCTCTTGGACATGCCAGGAGAAGAATGGGGTAAATCAGACATTGAATATTCCACACTGAGAGAACAGAGCTCAAACAGTCACAGTACAAATGGGGATGGAGATAGTAAATTCTGGGATGCCTCCTCATGAGCTGCCAGTACCTAAAGGGGGCTTTTAAAAAACACAAAGACATTTTTTAAAGTGAGACAGTGACAGGACAAAGAGGAATGGTTTTAAACYAARAGAGGAGAGATTTAGATGGGATATTGGGAAGAAATTCTTCCCTGTGAGGGTGGGGAGGCCCTGRCACAGGGTGCCCAGAGAAGCTGTGGCTGCCCAAACTCTGGAAGTGTTCCAGGCCAGGYTGGATGGGGCTTGGAGCAACCTGGGATAGTGGAAAGTGTCATTATCCATGGCAGGGGGTGGAACTGGATGAGCTTTTTCCAACCTAAACCATTCTGTGATTCCATGAATTATTATTTTTATGGCTAGAAAGTCAAAAATATTGGAGAGGCTATGACTTCAAGATGAGAGCATTTAAGGCATCTTGAAATCATTTCAACAATCCAGGGAATCATGAAAGGATGACTTTTCTTAAGAAATTAAGGAAAAATTAATTCAAGCCAACCATTGAACTGTGTAGATAGCTGCATTTGAAGAAAGGGAGCAACAGCTCAAGAGAAGTAAATCCTCCTGTTTAGTGCAAAAACGGGTACAGATCAGTACAAAGTAACATTTTCTCTTATTTCAGAACTAGATTTAATCCATCTTGTTTCCACAAGGTACAAAAAAAGCAGACAAGAAGTTCCTCTTAATTCTTGTTGCTGTTAACCACTTTTATTCCCTGCTGGCTCATCAGGGTCCCAAAACTTAACTAAAACCCCATAGCTTAATCACAGGTACTGGGGGTGGTGAGGGGGGAGAACCCCAAAGACTGGATGCAAGAAAGGAATCAAGATAATGGAGTAATCCCAGGGAGAAATGATCTCACACGAGATGTTGAGCAGAAAACGATGCAGGTGCTGCTCTAAGTGTTTAATGTAAACAGCCTGAGACAGTTCTTGTACACACAGTCCCTATTTCCACTTAGAAATAAATGGGAAATGCAAAAACGTATCCACCAGCAAAAGAGGGAGGAGGGGGAAGCCCACACAGCCCCAGAAACAAAACTAAATTTTGAAAACACATAAAAGCAACAGCAAACTTCAAAAATCCCTGYCTGGATCATTCTTACATGTCTACATGTTTACACATGAAACCCAACTCAGAGTAAGCAAACACAGGAGTGTGAAGAGCTCACAACTATCAGATAGTTGGCATAGATCCAATCAAGATGGGAAGGTTTTAAGGCAGAACCTCCATTCAAATGAGTGCCATTAAGTACAAATATTTTTTTAAATTAGGGAAACAATGTGAAACAATGCAATYGGAACAAGGAAACTGCCTCTGGAATGAAGAAAACCTTCTCTTGTTGATAAATGGTCCCAGCAACCAGAGGTTCACAGAAACATTTCAGACTTTCAGGATGATAATCCTTGATTTAATAGAAACTTTGCAGCTAAACTGGTCATTGTAATCAAATGGGTACAATAAAATTGCCTATTGCAAAACCCAGCTCCATAAGAGTAATATAAAATGCAATCCTAACTGAGGCTGTCAGAAGTATCTTGGTGTGCAATATCATCCAAAGGTGTACAAAACCAAGCTACCCTACAGAAAATCAACTCTCTATGCCTTAAGAATGGTACAACACTGAGTAACTTCATTTTATAGGACACCAATGCTTTGTGCCTATACTGCCAGAAAAACCTCCACACTAAGAGGAGACACTAATTATATGAATTTCACAAGCAAAATATAAGAGCTTCATGAACATCAATGTGGTGTTGTATTTAAAATATTATGCTTCAAGACTGGCAYAGAAAAATAATTCCAGAGGTTTTATACAACAGCTCTGAATTCCTAAAAAAAGGCAGAAGATTGTCTGGCTCGAAGTCCTGYTCCCATCAGGGAGCTAAAGAAACTGCCTAGGGAAGGATTCAAACCTGAGAACACACTTTACCAGCAGATCCTCTGTGCTTCCAGTGTTTGTGGTCACAAACTTCAGGAAGTTCCTCAAAAAGGCTGGAGTGGGACCTTCTAAAGGGGGCTGGAGTGCCAGGARGAGGGGGAATGGCTTCCCACTGCCAGAGGGCAGGGTTAGATGGGATATTGGGGAGGAATTGCTCCTTGTGAGGGTGGTGAGGCCCTGGCATAGGTTACCCAGAGAAGCTGTGGCTGCTCCATCCCAGGAAGTGTCCCAAGGCCAGGCTGGATGGGGCTTGGGGCACCCTGGGTTAGTGCAATGGTGTCTCTGCCCATGGCAGGGAGTGGGACTGGATGGGCTTTAAGGTCCTTTCCAASCCAAACCTTTCCATGATTCTGTGATTAAACTCACAGGCAGTATCTCCCAACTGCTTCTCACTAGATAGTTTTTCTCCTAGGAAACTGGGTCAATGTTTTCTCCAAGCCTAGAAACAGATGGATACACCCTTGGGAAATGTTTCAATACAGTACAGTAATTTCCCCTTTTAAGCTTATCAATGATTAAAACATTTCCCCTCTAGCACATCTTTTCCCATCAGTGAAATCAAAATTCCTTTTCCCAAGCACAGCTAAGGGTCCTCCSCAGACAAGCAAGCTCCCATCTCCCCACCTCCAATGCACCACAGGACAGATCTGCTTCCAGACCATCCTTCCATTTCTAATTTTTCATCCCCTCACTACCTCCCCATCTCAATCCTGAATTCCCCAAGCACTCTGTCTGTATAATTTATCTCAATCAGGCCAGCAAAACACACAAAACTTTGCAGCTGAACCTGCCAGCGAGAAAAAGCCCCAGCCTGTGCTGCAGGCAGGCAGCCAGGCAGGCAAGTGTGCTCTGCAGGCACAGGGGAGCCCAGTGCTGATCCTGGGAGCTGCACCACCTTCAGCCCTTGGGGAAGGCACTGGGAAGGCACAGCCAGGTCAGGAATCACACAGGGCACTGCAGAGAAGAGCAGTGAGAGCCAGAGATGTGGGTCACTGATGGGGTGTGGGATCTGAGACTCACCATGACAGCTGAACTCAGAACTGCTTTAATTCTGCATTTCCCCCTTTTCCTTCAGACTTGCAAACTTACACATGCCTGGCAATATTCTTTATTTAAGGCTTCAGCAAGCCAAGTGCAAGGAGTCAAGCTGGTGCTATGTAGGGAGAGAAAACAAGTGGGGGAACACCCCTCAGTGAGTTTAACTCCCTGGATTAGTGAGGATGCCCAGGAGCATCTCACACTGAGGGTGAGACTGCAGCAGCACTTAGATGGAGCTTACACTAAAACAGTCCTGTGACTTCATCAGATGCTGTAAGGTTTTTCCAAAGCATGCTTTGGACTTGGGTAACTTAGAAAAATGGCATCAAATGAAGAAGGTCACTGCCAATACACAGCCCAAAGCAGCCACCTCAATGTTTCACTTTTTTAGTGTAAATCTCTTCAAACTCAGCAGCAGCTAAGATGCACCAGCTGAGGTAGCAGGCTGCAGAGGAAAAGAGAAACAAGTTCTATTTCTCAGTTTCAGATTTCGAGTGCTCAGTAAACTACTAAACCTAAACCTCCTTACTGGTGGAGGGGAAGGAAAATGTCATTCTGCAAGATACTGGGTTCCTCWGAAGGTGCTCAATTCTTCCTTTGCACTATGTAGGGCAAATCCAAGATGGATTTAATGTTTTATGTCCTAAATGGAATAATAAAAGGAGAAAACAGGTGGCTCGAGGAGGAAAACAGATGCAACACAAACAGCTACAGGAAATTGGCAGCTCCTCAATAATTTTCTAGGCAAAGTGGCAAAACATAAAGAAAGGGGTAGAGAGCCCTACAAAGAAATATCACAAAACACAGAGGAGAAAAAGCAGCTTCTGTTGGTTTAAGCAGAATATTGGCAATCAATTCTGACCAGTTTGAAAAGCTGGGCTGCAGCTTCGCTTTGGCAAAGCTCCCTAAACAAGTCCATATGCAGACAAGGCACAGCACAGAAGGATCTGGTTTCTCCTTACTTGGACTTGACTAACCTACACCAACACACATAAAATCAGTTCAGAGCAATGCTCTGCTGGATTTCGAGGCAAAACCACCAACCTTTTACCCAAGCAACCTCTAAATCTCATTATTAACTTCCCCATCTTTGTACCTTGGGCACAGACTTGAAAGAATAAATTAAAGTTGAAGGCAAACAAAAAGGTAAATTTAAGCAGCAGCACAGAGAAAGTCTGTCATTCTTTGCACTGTTTAACATAACAAAGCATCTGAAGAAGCTCAGGAAGGAAGGGGAGAGGCCAACTTTCATTCCTAGATGCCAAGGATGCTGGGCAGCCCTTGGGTTCAGGACAAAATTGAATCATGTCAGTCTAGCAGCCTAAAACACTGCTTTTCAAATGCCCCTGTGCAAATCCAGTCTAGCTTCAACTCTTTTTTTTTTTTTCATTTTAAGCACAATATACAAAAGAAACTTGCCTCTGCCACTCTGCCATCATGGGAAAATTGGGTTTTATTTTTATGAAGAAAATATAGCCTGCAACATGCACCAGTACTTACATGTTCTTCTTAAAGATGATAGCAGTGTTTAGGAGTCTCTTACCTGGGGTTGCACTTTGTTACTAAATCACCTGAAATCTCCATAACATAATTCTGGCAGATTTCTCTTAAATGGGGAGATACAACATGAGTGTGCAATGCAAGAGTTTCCTGAGTGTGCAATGCAAGAGTTTCCTACTATTTTATTTCATTAAAAGTAGTCTGGTAACAATAGCTGACAATTATCTGTCCAGTGGCTCCCCAGCAGAGAAATGACTGAACTTAGGGGTTGTTTTCTTAATGCTTTAGTCTGTAATTTAAAAGAGTTTCTTCATCAGCAGCTGAGAAATCTCTGCAGTGTGACATSAAACCACCACAGCCCACCCAGAGCAGAGCCACTCCTGATCCTGACTCACAGCCACTGAAAGCAATTAAAGGCAAGATTTACCCAGCTCAATGAGTTATGATCTCTATATAAATATTTTATTTGTTCTATTATAAGTACTCCAGAGAATGAGGCCTCTGCTCCTGAGCTGCTCATCTGGGTCAGTCCTCTGGCCATAGCAGAAGTTTCCATGCCAGGATGAACACTCATGTGAGAGAGTACAAACCCCAAGATTCCACYCCCCTCCCAAGCCTGCTCATCCCACTCCACAAACACACTGGATTCTCCCAGCACTGGACAACTTACCTTGCTGAAAATGACAGTTTCTTTTTACTTCAATTTTCCTTTCATTTAGAGYGCACCCTAAGTCTGAAACACTGACTTTAAATACTAAACTTTGCTGGTTTTGCAGCACGTTCTGCAAATGTCCACGGGAGAATACAGCCCAAACAGAAGGAAATGTGACTGCAGAATTAAAAATCAGCTCTTGACTACTGAAACTTCCTTTTTTTTTACAGGGTAGAAAGAACATATTCCCAGAGCAAGCCTTACTAGTTTGAACGTACTTAATTAATTCAACAATCAGCTTTGCCCAGGGCTGAAACTACAGCTGGGAGTTCAAAGATACAAGGAAAAAAATGCAAACTGATCCACACAGATCGATTTAGTTCAGAAAATAGCAAACTACTGGGAATGCAAAACTAAGCCTCTGAAAATACTGACACACAAAAAACTACTTACATAATATTTGTGCATATCCAATGTATACAATAATCAAGTGAATTTTGCTTTAATAAAACAAGTAACTGACCACAGCCTTCCACCTGCATTTTTACTCAAGCTTTCCACAAAGCTACAGTCTGTCAGTTCGAGCTGTTGGGCAGGATTTTAGGCTGAAATACTTGTTTTTAAACACCTTACACATTGGGAGTCTGTGGAAAAGATGACTGATGAAAAATAAAACAGGGCAAAAAACAAGCTCAGCAACATGGAGATGATGAAGCAGCAGCATTTCAGTCTCCTAACACAGGCACCAGGGACTCTCAAAGGATGGGGATCAGTGTCAAGCCAAAAGATAAAGCTGTAGCACAAACCCAGCGATACTCACACCTCTGCGAGCTCACCCAGCTCCAAGGAGCAGCAGCAGAGGGAACACGGGCTGTGCTTATTTGTCACCTGGGCTGAGTCAACTTCTCATGAGCTGGAGGGGGAATACAACAATTCAATTTGAGGAAATACCCAACATAACTTCAAGGCAATTAATGCAYCCTTAAAAAGCGACCAAGACTCCCCGGCAGGAAATCTTAGCAGGAAGCTTCCCAACATCCAGCAAATGGGAGAAAAACTCTTSGCTGAGAGCTCTCATTAAGTCCTTGTGAATCTTCACAGGCAGTTCACCCCCAATTCACCTCATTGATACTGTTAAATACAATTTGCAAATTCAAAACCCCAGGCAAATGGGATTTTTTCCACTGAAAGGCCTTTTGGAAAGTCAGAGGGAGGACTTCTCCACTTCCACAGGAAGAAGCTCCCCTAGGAGACGCCACCTGCTGAAGTACAATCAATATTTAACTCGATCCATACTAAATAGAAGTTATTTATTGTTCCTACGACCCATCTGCTTACCCTTTGTCTCTGAACAGCCACAACTACATTTCAACCACCAGCTTGTTCTACTCACCTTCACCTAAAAAAGAAAAATCTCCACTTTTCTGCTAGGTAGGATATAAAGATCCCTGTAGAAATAGTTAAATGACCCTTCTTAATGGGGAGATGGGGAAAAACCTAAACCAAAACCGTATAAATCACCTCAGAGCAAAATGCAAGTGGACTCTGCTCCTGAGAACACCCTTCTAAATGAAATTTGGCCATTGCAAGAAAAAAAAGAAATCCTGGAAAACTCACCAGAACAGTAGCCAGTTAACAGTTGCTGTTAATGGGCAGGATGGTGCACATGAGCTACCTGAAGCACCAATTCCAAAAGAAAAATGCAGCAGAGATGCACAAAATGGATACTTGAAGGCAGAGGAAAATTAGTGGCAAGGATTTACACAAAGGGCAAGGGGAAATGGGACAAGTGAGAATAGGAATGGCACAGGTGCAGGGTTGGAGGCAACTGAAGGGAAACTCAGTAATACAAAAAATAGATCTAACTATGGAACAATATAAAAGAACTTTATTCTTAGGTGTACTTATGAAATAAAAATTTACCTTAGCAGCTATGGCAAATTCATAATTACTGTAATATGAAGTTTGATGCTCCTTTTGAATTAGAATGAAAGCAAACACTGAAAACAGAAAAAAGGTTCCCTGCTCATGAACTGCAGCTGCCATAGCCCTCAAAATAAAACTTCTGATCAAATTCTCAGTAGCACCCCACAGCTTTGGAAGGGAGCTGCTGTCACCTTCCCAGCTGAAACACCACCACCTCAGAGGTATGCCAGGTGACATTTGGGCTCGTGAGTAACATGWGTTTGTGGTGTTTCTGTGTCACCTACCCAGAGAAATTGTGCCACCGTATTTTTATTTCATTTAGTCATAGCAATGCACCCACATCTTGATTTAGTTATCCCTGTAGAYAAGACCCTAAGTCACCTCCAGAACAGTGTCTGGGCCAGTGCCATGGCTATTCCAGCAATGAGTACCTAACAGAGTACAAATAAATTTAATATTAATTAGGAAGAACAGACAGACCCCCTCCCTCAGTGCATAATGGGAGAAATGGATTTATAGAAAATATTTAAAGTTTGATAGAAGATTCATAYAGTGTGTATTTGTATGTACATTTTGAGATAAGAAATGTTGATTTAGAAATGTTATGGAATAGGATATTGTTGAGAGACAAAYASAATTAGAAATAAGTTTKAAAAGSTGGTTTTGTAAAAAAGAYTAGGTATTTTAGAGAAATAGAACTATGAAAGATATTGTAGTAGGATTTATGAGAGGTAATTTTAGATGATYGACTTTAAGGTATTTATAGTAWAGTGTGGTAACAGCTGATAGGATAAGAAATGTTTCTAGTGTGTYGTAATTAAGAAATAGTTGGGTTTTGATTGTAATGGTGTGAATTATAACATTTTTATTGTTTTATTTTTTATATGAGACTGAAAATGGAGTAGAAGTTTTTAAAACGCCAAAAAATCCCATTTCAGATCCCTCAGCCTTGAAGTGTGTACTCCTGGTTCTGTGCCTGACAGGAYTGCTGAAGGGATGATGGACTGTCCACATCTTTTGAGATACTTTGAACACTTTCACCAGAGTGACACGGATTGTTTAACACAAAACCAAGCTCTAAACAAACCAAGCCAGGTCTGYTCACTCCTGTGGCCATCTCTAAACCTATAGAGCTTAGTATTTTTTTCTTTTATTAGGAATTACTCTGCAAGGCCATTAAGTTATTTCATAAAGGCCCAACCAGATTGGAGAGGATAACCACCATCAGTTTATCAGCCTGCTCTAGCTTTCCAAGCTGCAGCTCCCATGCCTGTGCTCCCACTCTGCTCTTTCCCAAGCAGCGTGCTGAAATCAATATACTGGTTAATTTAATTACAGCTATTCAACACCCAGTAAGTGGCAGGGAAATTCTAAAGCATCACATTAGTTTCATGCTGTTGCTTCTGCTCCCAGCTCTCCAGAGCAGTCAGTGCAAATATGTGAGTTATCCGCTTGAAAGAAGGACAAAGGCAGCGATGGAAGAGGAATAATGCCTTTGAAGCCTCTGCCATCGAGCCCTTTGTGCCACCACAAGGCATTTGCAGAGAGTGTTAGCATTCATCCCGACATGGGAGCTGCTGGTGCTGCTGCCATTCCAGGGGAAAAAGGGAAAAGAGCTCAATTCAACAGGCACAACTCATTAAATGCACTTCAGCCCGTACTCCCTGCTCTCATGGCTGAGACCTCGAGTACGATTCAATCCTGCACACTAAAGTACAGAGGAGTAACTCTGACTCCACTGCAAGGAAAGTAGGAGCCTCCACGATATTCCAGTCGGGAGAGTTTCAGGTAGGAATTAGTCATCAAGTCATTTCACTAGAGCTCAGCACAACCGYGAATCAACACATTTGGAATTTGTCTCATTAATTCAGCTTTTCCAGTATCCAAACACAACTSTGAATAGCAGAAGGGGAGGAGAAAAACACAAGGCTTCATGCTTTAAAATACCCAGAGTGTACAGTACAGCTGCCTCCACAGCTCCCACTCTCAGGAAAACACCACCCTGGGATTTTCTGWGCCTGTGAACATGATCCCTATCTCCTTTATTTCCCTCTGCGCAGGTGGTGTTTAGGAGCAGTTTCGGTCCCTGCCTTCCTCTCAGTATCCTGAGCCTTTCTTGCTGGCTTTTCTCATGCATGCAGGGAGCTGTGCCTCCATTTCCTTTCTTTCGTTTCCATTCTGTCTGTGCACTGGAGGGAGAAAGAGACCAAACAATCAGCAGTGATAAATAGGATGCTGCCAAACAGAATGCAGGTGTAAAGTCACAGGAGTGAGGAATGCAGCTTCGGGAATTTTTCCCCTCATCGCCACCGGGACAGCCTTCAGAGGTCAGGTTTCTTCCAAGTCCCTGACACACAAATGTTACAAGAGCCACAAACATTTATCACTAGACAGACCTTGGCCTCTGGGGAGCTGAAATGGCTGTTTCCTCCCAGRCCTGAGCACAGACAGAGCTGCACGAGGCAGCCCAGCTGCGCTCCACCCCTGCAGTCCCCCCTGAACACCGATTTCCAGAAGGAAAGAGCCTTCTCCAGGCAGGATTCAGACAGAGCCCCAGCACTGTAAATCCCAACACATCAGCTGATGTGGTAAAGCAGGACTCAGAAATCAGCCACCCACTTCAGCAATGCTGAGCAGACCAACACACACAAGGTCTGAAGTTTATTTCATACTTCTGCCTTAGTGGCATCACACAATATGGTTTCAAAGCAATCCTAACCCAGCCCAGAGGCTGCCTCCTCTAGGAGGAAGGCCTTCCTTCCATGGGCTATTTCAAGCTTCTAGAAGCTTGTTCTTCTGCAGGTTTGCAAGCATTACCAATATTGCAGTGGATTATACAATTKCACACATCCCCAAAGAAATGGCACTGTTATCAGAAGCGTGCAAGCTAAAGAGGAGGTAACAGAATGGAAAGGGACAGAGGAGCCCCAACTGCAGCTCATTCTCAGAAA
>JACDOX010000125.1:1575018-1588009 GCA_014549065.1 Cardinalis cardinalis | reverse complement strand
CCATCCCATCCCACCCTGCCACAGAGGCGCCCCCAATGCTCAGCAGGCACCTCCAGCCACCCCCTGGCAGGGTCACGGGAAGCCGGGGGGACAGGACACTGAGGACAGAAGGATACAGAGACCGAATACCGAGGGGTGCAGGGTCAGGGGAATGCAGAAATCAAGACACGCTGACGCTCTGAAGGGAGGTGACACCTCGGGGTGGCTCATTCTGCACTGGAATGCAAATCCCGATGAAAGGAATTCGGGAAGGGAGCGTTGACCCCCCCGGCAGAAGAAAGCCTGGGGGGCACCCGCCAAGAAGCTCTGGACACAGAGAGGAGCCTGGAAGCCTGGGGGAGCTCCGGGAAAGGGGTGGGATGGGAGAGGGAGGGAGGGGGAAGGGAAGGGTTCAGCAGGACCAGCGGGGAGAGCTTCATTCCTGCCGGTCCGACGAGCAAGCCGGGACTTGAGGCGAGAGAAAGCGCCCGGTTTGCCTGACTGGTTTGCTGGGAAGAGGCTGCAGGGCTGGCCCACAGCCTTGGCAGACTTCCCCCACCAGGATCAGGATTATTTGGGAGAGGGGGTGAAATTCSCTTTCTCCCAAATTCCAGTGAGGATTTTTTTTTTTGTTTGTTTTTTAAAGTTTTCCATGAGTGTGATGAGCTTGTCTTTCCCCATTCAGCTCTAGCATTCAGCACGTGGAAAAAGAGTGGGGATGCATGAGGAGATGAGGAGGAGGAACCAGGGCCCACAAAGGACATGCCAAAATTCAAGGATGCTCCAAGGACCAAGTTGCAATGTTCTCCAAAGAGAAATGAGGAAAAGCAGGAACCACAGCTGCAGAGAGGCTGCTGTGGCGRGGCACCAAGGGAATGAGGTGTTCCTGGCCGGGAATGGGGCTTGCTGGAAGGAAATCCTTGGCCTTGTCCCAGCCCACTGTGACCACAGAGGGAGCAGAACTCCCCAGACAGCCCTGGAGCAGCAGAGCCATCTCCCTGTCACCCKCAAGAGCTGCTGCCCCAGGACAGGGCGTCCCACCCAAAGCCACCAAAGTGACACTCGGAGCAGAGCCTGCTGGCCCGTTCCCATCTCTCCAGAGATGCAGATGTGCAGCCCACAGGAGGAGTCTCATGCAGGTGCCAGCCCAGCCAGCAGCTCTGCAGGCACCTCCAGCATCCCCTGCCAGGGCATGGGAGCCCCGAGTCCGAGACAGGATGCAGGGATGCAGGGATGGAGAACAAAGGACACAGAAACAGAAGGACACAGGGCTGCAGGGACACAAGGATGCAAGGATCAAGGACACAGAGATCACAGGGATGGGAGCAGGAGGTTTGGCTCCCACCTGGTGTTTCAGCTGTGCCATGGTGACAGGGACATGGGGTATAGGACAGACATGGGATAAAGGACAGACATGGGATRTAGGACAGACATGGGATRTAGGACAGACATGGGATAAAGGACAGACATGGGATGTAGGACAGACATGGGATAAAGGACAGACATGGGATATAGGACAGACATGGGATAAAGGACAGACATGGGATAAAGGACAGTGGGTCCAGGCAGTGCTGATGGTGAAATCCAGGGAGACAGAGTGGGAAGGGCAGACGGAAATGCCTGTGGGGACAGAGCAGGTGATAACCCACCCCCACAGCAGCTTCCATGGCCAAGGTGTGCAGCTCCTCTGGGATGTTGCTCTGGCTGAACAGCGTCCCTACCAGAGCACTTTGCTCCTCAAGMAGTGTGGCAGGAGGAGCTGGGACCTCCTGCTCTGCCTTCTGGATTTAGGAATTCTCTCCCTACAACCCAATTCCTGTACCCACAGGTGGGCTTTGTGCTTTYTTCTGATTGCCAGAGGCTGAGAGCACTGGGGGCGAGGATCAATGTGCAAAACTCTCAACAGGAGCCCATTCCCTGAATCCCTGGTCTCAGAAAGCTCCCTGCAAATAGCCAGACCTGCAGCCAGGCCACTCTGCATCCGGATTTGGGTAAATAAAGCATGGGGTGTGAGAGCTGTGGTATGCCAGGAATGCTGCCGGCCTTCCCGGGCTCTGGAGCGGCGGGAGCTGGGGGAGGCAGGGCAGGTACAGCCCTGGCTGGAGGCCACCAGGATCCCCCAGACGTATTCCCGACCTCAGCAGTTCCCTGTGAGCTTCCCACCCTGTCCTTCCCATCCCTGGCCCTGTTTCAGGGTCCTTTTCAGCCTTCTGATTGGGCAGAGCTGATTTGCCTGCTCACAASACCCAGGAGAGGCCATTGGTGCATAGGAGGGTCCCTGTTCCAAGCTTCACATTGCTCCAAGTCTCCCTGCTCCTCAGGGATGGAGACCTGTCCCAGAGCCATAGAAGGACCCACATTTTCTTTTTTTTTTGCCATACTTCTTCCAGATTCCTGAGTGGGAAGGTTGGGGCTCAGCTGGGATTCAGCATCACTGTCCCACCAAGACCAGTGATCGATCCTTAGTGGGGTCCTAAGGCATCCTGCCCAGGGAAGGGRTGGAATCACCATCCTTGGAAATGCTGGAAAACATGTGGATGTGGTACTTGRGGACATGGTTTAGTGGTGGCTTTGGCAGTGCTGGGTTAACAGTCGGRCTTGATGATCTTGAAGTGCTTTTCCATCCTAAATGATTCCATGGTTCCATGGAAGAGCTGGCAGCAAAACTGATTTCTGATGCTGTTGTTCCACACAATCCAAGCTAAACAGCATTGCAGAGCACGAGAGCTCCTGGTCCCCAGGGACAGCAGGATAACAAAGATGAGCTAATGCCAAGGGGTGGCACAAAGGGAAAGCCTTGGCCTGGCTGGAGATGGCAGAGTCCCCTGGGATGTTCCCTGGGAAGCATTAACACCACAGTTATCAGAAAATGAAAGTCCAACCCCTGGGAAACTTCTGGTCTTCCAGAAGACCAAGGAGCCAGGCAGAGTGGAAGGGCTTGGAAATGGCTGACAAAGCCAAGGAGAGCTTGGGGACCAGGTCCATCCATGCTGAAAGGCATCAGGGAGTCCCTGTGGCAAGGGCTGAGAAGGGCAGGAAGGGGTTTTGTGAGGAAGAGGAGGATCCCATTAGGATGCAGTCATGGCATGCAGAGGTCAAGGACAGCAAGGTGCAAGGATGGAGGACACAGGGATGGATGCAGGGTCATGAGGATGCAGAAACCAAGGCCACAGGGACGCAGGGGTGCCAGAGCAGAAAGGAAAACACACCAACACTTTTAGGCCACTCCATCCTTTCCCCCATGAAGGTGAGGGGAATGGGATCCCAATGGGATTTTGGGGAATGCAGGAATCCTTCTGAGCATTTTCCCCCTCTCCCATGCAGCWGCATCCCAAATCTCTCTGCCCTGGGGAGCTGGGAAGGACATGTGAACCAGGGGCTCAGCACTCCCAGACCCTCCTCCCCTGGCGGCACCTCCATCTCTCTGCATTGCATGGAAAAAAAAGAGAATCCGTGGATCAATATTTGGGTTTTTTTATTAAAATATTGTTATACCAAGTGGAATGCTACAGCAATCTCGGTATAGGGTGGCATAACGAAACAGCCAGGTTTATGTTTAAATACTTAAAGATAACTTAAAACGCACGAACGAGAACTTGTCGTCTTTGGCAGGAAAAAAAGTTCACAGCACGAAAAAAAATACTTAAAAAGAAATACCAATATTAATATAAAATATATTAAGTCATGGGGTTTGGGKTTTTTTTTCCTCTTTCATAATTTTTTGTTTCTTTTCCATTTTGTAAACAATGCACGAGAACCGAACGCATTTTTTACGTGTCTGGGGAGAGAAAAATAAAAAATGCAGTTGGCCAGCAAATGCACACGTTGAAAGGGGAAAGAAGTAAAGAAAAATATATATATTTACACGAAGGGCAAGGATGGGAAGCTCCAAGGAGCAGGATGTTGGTGCTGGCTACGGGCAGAAGCCAGCTGCCAGTAGCCAGGGGACACAGCCAGGAGAAGAGCGGCACATCCCACTGCCTCCATCCTCAGAGCCTGTCACCTCCACACTTCCTCCACCCTTCATCCCCTCCATTGTCATTTCTGTTTCACTGTCACCCCATCACAAAGCCTGTGACAGGCRGGATGCAGGTGACGGGAGTTTGGTGCTCCCGGCGCTTGGCTCGGCCACGTGGATCCGGGTGGTGGATGGGACGCGCAGAGGATCCCTCCCAGCTCTGCCCTCGTGCRGAGTTCAGCTTGTGGGTACAGTTCGGGCCATCAGAGAGGGAGTTTGCAGTCAGAAGCCAAGCACCTGGGTGCGTGCAGATGGCCAAGACCCAGAAGTGGGAGCTGGGATGGGGATGAAGTTGGGATAGAGCCAGGACGGGGATGGAGCCACCGCGGGGTCCCCGGGCTCCAGCGCGCCCTGCGCAGCCAGGGACCCCGTGGGCACTGAGGGGACAGTGACCCTGCCACATCCTGGAGTCACTGCCGAGACCAAGGGGACACCGCTGAGCTCCCGGCTCGGCCCCTCCTTCCCAGACGCTTCTCCATCCCGACATGCTGGCAGGAGGGGTGGASAGGCCACCGTGCAGCCCTGGGTGGCCTTAAATCAGGATCTCCACCATGTCAGACAGGTCCAGGGCTCTGGCAGCGGCCGAGCTCTCTGCAGAGAAAGAAAGGATTTACAGGGACTCGCAGGGATTCAAACCCACCCAACCCAACTGGGGCCTCAAAAATGCCCTTAAAAATTGCTGATTTTGTGCAAAGCCTGTCCCAGGGATGCTAAGCCCACGTGCTGGGCCATSCCAACTCCCTGCCCTGTGCCATCCAGGGGGACTCACCCAGCACTGCGGTGCCCTCGCCCTGCTCGCTGCTCCCRGCCGCTCCGTCTGTCTGCGTGCTGCCGTCCTTGCTGCCGTGCTTGGAGTGGGATGGCAAGGGAAGGGTGGCGGACACTGCTGTCCCTTCAGCGGTGGCTTTGCCTGCTGGAGGAGACCCTGTTAGGGATTCGAGGCAAGGGATTCAAGTTTTTAAGGCCAGATTAGACGGGGCTTGAAGCAGCCTGGTCTAGTAGAAGGTGTCCCTGCCCATGGGAGAGGGTGGAACAAGATGAGCTTAAAGGTCCCTTCCAGCCCAAACCATTCTGAGATTCTGTGACTGCTGGCTGATCCTGGAGGAATCACCCCTCCCCAAGCTCTCCAACTCCAAAACCACAGGGGAAAATTGCAAGCAGGTCCCCAGTGCCAAGTGAAGGTAAGGAACAGGCAGGTGTCCCTCTTTACCTGTGCTGCCACGGGAGCTGCCCTCGGATGACCGGTCACTCTGGCCAGCCCCTGGCCAGCTCGGGGCGGCGGAGGCAGCGAAGATGGAGGGCACGGATTTGGCCGGCCGCAGGGAGCCCTGAAGGGCTTTGCTGGGGTCCCTCCGCGAGCGCTGCTGCAGGACCTTGATGACAGCATCCTTCTCCAGGATTTGGGCATGAAGGGCTTTTAACCTGGAGAGCAGGAAAGGCAGAAGCTGAAAGAGGAGCTGGATGGGGAGAGGAGGATCCAGGCACTGCCCAGCCAAAAAGTTTGATGGGGACCAAAYGCCTCTGGCGAGGTGGGACTAACCTGTTCTCCATCTCCTGGTGCTTGTGGCTGGCCAGGAGCAGGTCCTCGTTGAAGCTGCTGTTGGGGGAGTGCCGTGGCGAGTGGCTGATGAGGGTGGTGTCGCGCTGCGCGGCCGCCGTGGCCGCGGCGTCCATGGCGAACTGGCGCATGGTGCACTCCTCCAGGTACTTCTGCTCCCACTTGGTCATGTCGGCCTCCAGCGCCAGGATCTTCTCCTCCCTCTCYCTCAGCTGCTCCGACAGCGTGTGGGCGCTCAGCTCCGGCGTCCCCCCGCTGGCGGCGCCCGCCTGCCTCTGCAGCAGCCAAAACAGAGCCCCAGTGAGGATGAGGAGGTGCTGGGAGCACACAGCGCCCGCCGGGCCTGGCTGGAGCTGCCCCCTTGTCACAGACATCTTTTATGAGAAATCTTTTTTTTAAGATTTTTCCTCTTGATAAGCTGAGAGGCTTCAAGAACAAAATGTGAACAATGATTATCTGCTGCTGTGGAATGCAACAGGTAGATCTTTGATTGGCCTGTGATAGTTGTTTCTAATTAATGGCCAATCACAGCCCAGCTGTCTTGGACAGAGAGTCTGAGCCACAAGCCTTTGTTGTCATTCTTTCTTTTTCTATTCTTAGCTAACCTTCTGATAAAATCCTTTCTTCTATTCTTTGAATATAGTTTTAATATAATATGTATCATAAAATAATAAATCAAGCCTTCTGAAACACAGAGTCAGCTCCTCGTCTCTTCCCTCACCCCTGTGAACACGGTCACAGCCGTGCCTCGCCAGCACCCACCTGCTGAGCCCGCAGCATCTTCAGCTCCTGCTCCAGGCGGGTGCGGAGCCGCAGCTCCAGCTGCTCCCGCTTCTCGCAGGCGGCCTGGAGCTGCCCCAGGGCTGCCTGCAGCCTCTCCACCTTCTCCACGTAGGCTCGTTTCTTCCGCAGCTCGGCCTCTGCCTTGGCCGCCCGCGCCTGGGCGCTGCCCAGCGCCTGCTCCAGCAGCTCTGCCCGCCGCCGCTGGTCCTCGTTGGCGCTGCGCAGCAGGGACACCTCCCGCTCCAGCTTCTCCTTCTCCTGCTGGTGCTCGTAGCCTGAAAGGGAACCCCACAAATCTCAGATATTCGGCTTTTCTAAGGCTGTGAAGCCCCGTGGGGTTTCTTTGCTTCCCAGCATCTGCAAGGGTGTCGTAGCCTGCAAGGGAACCCCACAAATCTCAGACATTCGGCTTCCCTGAGGCTGGTCCGTGAAGCACAGTGGGGATTCTTTGCTTCCCAACATCTGGCCATGCCACCCCTTCCTCCAGATYTTCTATCAAACGGGGGTCAGGGGCATTCCAGCCGCTTGGGCAGCTGGCCAAAAGCCTCCACGTGCCACATTCCAGCCCAAATTTTAGCTCAGGAAGGGTGAGACCTGCCTGGTGTGAATCCAGCCACCTTAGGGAAGGTCATGAAATTCTTCCTACTAACACCAACATCCCGTCTCTCTGCTAAAATTTCAGTACATTTTCCCCTAAAAAAGCCCAGGCGAAGTGCAGGAGGGAGGAGGGAGAGAACGGCCGGGCTGGCGCGGGGCGGGAGTGCGGGCTCGGTGCTGGAAGAGCCGGAGCTGCGGCAGGAATGTGGGGAATGCGGGTCACGCCGCCGGCCGGCCGCCGGGATTAATGGCTCGAGTCCAGCGCCAGAACTGCTCCATCCTCCCTGGGGAAGGGCGAGAGCTGCCGCCCGGCACCCGCCTCCTCCTCCAGCCGAGCCCTGCTGCAGATGCCCGGGGAGCCGGGCAGGGATGGGTGTCCCCAGCACTTACTCTGCGCCAGGAGTTTGGCCACGCTGCCCTGGTTGCTCTCCTGGTTTTCCTGGTTCTTGCTAGCCAGCTGCTTGTTCGCCGATTCCAACCTCTCTGATCCAAAACAAAACAAAAAACCAATTAAGATTTAAATACAAGATTTTGGCTGGAAGAAGGGGGAAAAGCCTGGTTTSCCACGGAAACAGCTGGGGGACACAAAGCACCCGCGGGGAGGGGGACACAGAGGGTGCCTCACCTTTCAGGTCTCGGTTGAAATCCTGCAGCCGTCGCATCTCACAATCTCTCTTGTTCCTCATGGCTTTCTCCAAGGCTTCCCGCTTGGAAGACGCCTTGACGAGGTTTTCGTAATCCTCCGAGATGCGCTGGATCTCGCTCTCCAGCTGGGGTGGAGGAAGGGACAAGCCAGGGTTAGATATTCATGGAATGAGGAAAGGCAGATGCCAGCCAAAGCCCAGCCRGGGTGCTCAGCCCAACGTGAGCTGCCAGAGGAGCTCAGTGCACCCYAAGTGCCACTGTTTTGGGGGAGAAAACTGATYTTTTTGGTCTTTTCTCTTATTCYGTGGAGTTTCTCCACAGAATTTTGGCTCTGCCATAGCCCAGCCACCGGGAACAGCCGCCCCTTGTAGACGGCCACACAAAGGGCTTTCTGTGGCGGCTGGGATGGGGGGACAGGCGGAGGGAGAGGGTCACTGGAGAATGGGCTCCTTCTCCCCAACCCCGGCTGCCGTGCTGCAGCTGCTCCGAGGGGAACGAGCAGCCAGAGGGAGGAGGAGAAAGGATTAAATCACTAAAGGGGGTGAATTTTCACAGCAGCTGGCCGAGCATCGCCCCGGGCAGGGAGGGACGCGGGGAGAAGCTGCCACCATTCCCTCACCTTCTGGATGCGGCTCGCCTTCTCGGCACAGCTCTCCAGCTCCCGCCGCAGCCTCTCGCTCTCCCGCTGCAGCCTCTCGTTCTCCCGCAGCACGGCGTCCGCCCGGGCCAGGCGGCTGCCGGCCGACACGGCCTGCGCGCTGACCAGCGCCTCCACGCCCGCCGGCCCCAGCGCGCCCGGGCACAGCGGCAGGAAGGCGGCTGGCACCGAGCTGGGCAGCACCCTGCAGAGAGCGAGGAGGGGCTGTCAGAGTGGGCAGCGTGGGAGAGCCGGCTGCAGCTCCAGCATCCCATCAAGCTCGTGCCCGTGCCTCCGAGTCGCCTCGGAGGAGGTGGAAGTGCCTATCCTGCTTTTTAGAACAAAGCCCATCTTGCAGGGATGCCTTGACCTGACCCCTCCAGGACCTGGCCAGTGGGTCTGGATGGGCTCCCAACCCGCCAGGTCCCTCTCTTCCTGGGAATGCTGCAAGCAACCTGGCATAGGATGCACCTTGGAAGTTGGCATTTTCCTTATTTTCTGTGCAAAGCAAAGACTCCTGACACAGGTCCTCACTGCCAAACTGTGGATGTGTCCTTTTGACAYTCAGAGAAGCCAGGCCAGCCTGGCTGCCCGTTGTGCCACTGCTCCAGCATCCCACCTCACCATCCCTCCTGGAATCCCTGAGCAGCGTGGCTGAGCAGGGCCCGGCCCYGCTGCGCTCCCCCGCGGGCTGCCCGCCAAGGGCTGCATTCCTGCGGGATGATATAGGAGCAAGGAAGAATAAATACATCTTCCTCGCAGCTCCCCTTCCCCTCTTTGTTCCCTGCAAGGAGAAGGTTTTCCTGCTGGAGATGCTATCGCTCTCTGCCTGGATAGATCAGCAGGGCTGGGAGCTGTGTGTCCTCACACTAAGCCACCAGTTCCCTTCTTCCCATCATTTTCCACACTGGAAGAGGTTGTTTCCAGTCCTCCTCAAATCTGGACCCCCAGATGTCCATCTCACAGTCACCCTGGGGCTTTGCCAGAGGCACTGAGCTGCCAAAGGGACAACAGACCACCTGGCACCAGCCCAGGCTCTGCTCAGCAGCAATTCCAAGTATCACAGACATTCCCAGCTCAGGACCATGGCACGGGTTTCTGTGGAGCAGGGAGCATATTTGCCTTCCACCCTGCCCCATACCTATTCCACATTTAGCTGTTTCCTGGGCTGCTTCCAGCTCCTGGATTATTCCCTAAGTTACCCCCAGCTCCCTCCTGGTGCATGGGGAGGAGGCAGGGTCTGCTGTGGGAACGGGATTTTCTTCACTGGTTGGAAAAGCCCAGCCACRCTGGGGGAGCTGGGCACAGGAGCAGAGTGGGGGGCTCCCAGCAGACCCCCACAGCCTGGGCCAGTGAGGACAAAAGCAGCTGCTCTGGGCCCCCACCGCCCTTCACATCCCACAAACTCCAAGCATCCATCCTGGGCACTCCTGAGAGGCATCCAAAAGCAGAGCCCAGGGGCCACAGCTTTACCTGATGTCAGGATGCTGAAATCCAGGACCTTCCCGGGAGCAGGCTCGGGGCTCAGCCAGGTAAGCATCCTGGGCAGGGATGACATAGGGATACTCCGGGGGCGGTCCCCGCGGCTCCGTGCCCTCGGGCTGCTGCCCGCGCAGGGGGACGAGCTGCCGGGAGAGCTGCGGGAAGCTGTGGGACGCGCTGATGGGGCTCTGCGCCTTGGCCCCGTTCCTCTCCAGCGACATCCGCATGAGCCGCTCGCTCAGCGAGCGCACGTGGCCGTGCTTCAGCTCCTTGAGCCCCTCGTCGGGGCGCCGGGCGCCGCTCTCAGCCCGGATTCCCGCTCCCCGCTGCGATGCCAGCAGCTGGGAATGCGCCTTGGCCTCCTCGTAGGTGGGCAGCTCCTCKCCCTTGGGCGGGCACAGCCGGTAGACGCTGTTCTCCAGGTAGACGTGGTCGGAGTGATGCTCCTGGCCCTGCGGCTCCTGCCGCGTGGATTGCTGCACCATCTGGCTCTCCTCGGGGCTCAGGCTCTCCAGGGAGGAGCGGGGGCTGCCGCCGCCGCCGCCGCGCAGGGCTTGCTGCTGGATGGCCAGCAGAGTGCGGTTCTCCGTGAGATTCCCATAGCGCAGCTGCTCCTGGATCAGCCGGTGCAGCACCGTGCCGTTCGAGTCCTCCGCCGTCCTCATGTCCGTCCGTGCCGGCGGCAGAGCCACGTTTCCACCCGAGAAAGGGCGTCCCGGGGGGACCTCAACAGCGACTGGGCACGCCGAGACACCTGCGGGAGGGAGAGACGGGATTGCTGGGAAGCAGCCGGGGCAGGACGCTCCGGATCCTGATGGACGCGGGGTTGTTCGCCAGGAATCTGGCCCGGACGTGCCGGAGGGGTGGGAGCCCGTGGCGGCACCGGGAGAGCCGAGCAGCCCCCGCAGTGGGACCGGCACCGCACCTGGGGCTGGCTCCGGAGCTGGTCCCCTATGGCCCGGGAGAAAGCCCCAGCGGGGGGATGGATAGGACCCCCCATCCCCGGACTCGGACGTCCCCTGGACTTGTAGAGGTGTCCCAGGCCCGGTGAGGGTCCTGGGATTTTTCCGTGGGGGAGTGGGGAATGTTCCGGTCCCGTTTGGGAGGGTTCCAGGAGGGYTCCCAATCCCTTGGCGTGGATCCGGCATGGGACAGGGTCTTTTCCCCGGGAGGGTCCAGGTGCCGGGGGGGCGAGTCCCGGTCCCAGGGAGGAGAGTCCCGGTTCTGGGGGCCGTCCTTTTCCCGTGAAGGGATCCCAGTCCCGGCTGGGCCCTTCCTTGGGCCAGGGGGGTCCGATCCCGGTCAAAGAGTCCCAGCCCCAGGGGAGTGTCCCAGTCCCGGCCGGGAGGATCTCGGTCCAAGGGGGTCTCGGTCCCGGGATTGCTGGTCCGGGTGGGTCCCGGTGCCGAGRGAGGTCTCGATCCCTGCTGGGGAATTCCCGGTGCTGGGGAGCGTGCTTTCCCCAAGGGGCATCCCCGTGCCGGGGGGGTCCCTGTGCCGGTCGGGGGTCCCGATCCCTGTCGGGGGCGTCCCAGTGCTAGAGGGGTTCCCTCTGCCGGGGGGGGGTAGGTGCCAGTACCGGGGAATTCCCGGTGCTGGGGGGTCCCGATGCCGCTCGGGGCGATCCCGGTGCCGCTCAGGGGGGTCCCGGTGCTGGGGAATTCCCGGTGCTAGGGGTCCCCGGGGCCGGTCGGGGGTCCCGGCGGCGGAACTCACCGGGGCATGGCGGAGCGGAGCGGTGCTGCGGCAGCTCTGAGCGTCCCGGGGCCGCGGGGGCCGGGCCGGGCTTTGCTATGCCCGGAATGTGGGGCCGGTCCCGCCCCGCTCCGCCCCGGGGCCGCCGCCGGCGCAGGAGCGCGGCCGGGAGCGGGAGCGGCAGCTGCGGCCGGGGGGGCGGCTCTGCCCGCCAGCTGTCCCGGGCCGTAAATCTGCCCCAGCCTTTGTCTGCGGGGCCGGGGCAACCCCGAGCCTGCCGGGCCCATCTGCTCTGCCCCCTCGGGCCCCCCCTTCTCGCATCCCCCCTCCTCACATTCCCCCTCTTCGCATCCCCCCGCCTCGCATTCTGCGTCCTCGCATCCCCCCTCCTCTCATCCCCCTTCCTCCTGTCCCTCTCTTTACATCTTCCTTCTCGCATGCCCCCCTTCACATCCCCCACCTCACACCCCTCTCATTCCCCGCCTCACATTCCTTCTCGTGTCTTCCTCCTCACATCCCCCTCCTTATGTCCCCCTTTTCGTGTTTCACATCCCACTTTCTTGCATCCCCCATCTCTCATCCCCCCTCCTCGCATCCCCCCTTCACATCCCTSTCGTTGCATTCCTCCCTCCTTGTGTCCTCCATCCTCACACCCCCCTGGCTGGAGATGCCAGCTCCCTGTGGATGCAGCAATTCCTGCCAGCTCGTGTCTGCCTCGGCACCTTTGTGCGTCCCCTGCTGCTCTCCCAGCCTCAGTTKCCCCTTTTGGGCTCTGCCACCCCCTTCCCTGTGGGGACACCGGGATGGAGGAAACCATCAGGGACCGAACTCCCCCTTCAAAGCACCCTGGCTCATTTCTGGGGGGACACTGAGCACCCCCAGCCCCAAAGCAGTGGAACACCAGCCCCATCCCAGCCCCAGGCTGCCGGTGCAGAGTCCAGAGGCCCCGAGAGAGACGGCAGATGGCCGGAGGGGAGGCGGCGGGGAGAGGCAGGTGCAGGGGAAAATTGCTTATTAGCTCCGGGACATTAAGCTCCCATTCTTTTGAGGGAACTCAAAAAGCATCTTCTGACTGGCACAGGGCCGGGAGGCTGACCTGGGGAGGGGGACRTGGGGGTGTCCAGCCTCCTCTCCTTGTTTTTCTGCTCCATCACACGCTGGTATCACCCCCGAGGCACCCAGGGTGCAATAGCAGGCACAGGGCTGCAGGCACAGCTCACTAGCTCTGGGTTATCTCCCAAAAAATGGGGGAAAAAATCTCCATGTGTAGCAGGCACTGGACTCAAAGGCACGGGAGCATGGAAAGAAAATGCAGAGAGATGGAGTCAGTGCTTGGAGGAAGAGGAGCACCTGGAAGCTCAAGAWACACCCAGTTTTCCCAGTGACAAGTCAAATCCTCATGGATGAAGGTTGAAATGTGGGAATTGGCACCCTGAAGGCCCAGTGAGGGTCTAGTTTGGTGTGGGGAGGAGACGAGAGCACAGCACTTGTCCCTGTGTCCCCAGGTACATACAGAGTCTGGAAACACTGGGCCAGGCCCAGCACCACAGGGATGGATGGATGGATGGATGGATGGATGGATGGATGGATGATGGAT
>JACDOX010000125.1:1537584-1574538 GCA_014549065.1 Cardinalis cardinalis | reverse complement strand
GATGAGGCACCACTCCAATACACCAAGCCCAGCAGCAGCATCTCCAAAAGGACCCAGCAGTGGCTCTGTCCTGCTCTTTCCCAGGTGGATGGGGCTCCCAACCCAGCTCCCCCAGCACCCAGGGTTCCTCTCCTGGCTTGTCCCCTGGCCTTATCTATGTCTATGTCATCCTGCTTCCCTTCCTATCTTAACACTGCTCTATTTCTGGCAGCAGGAAACCCCTCCTGGGCTGATAACACCCTTTGGAAAGTGATCTGAAGAGCTTCCTCTCCTTCTTTCTAATACTGGAGGTAAGAAAAGCCTCAACCTTTTGGTTTTCCCCAGGAGAAGGCGAAACAGCAGCTGGACCTGGGGGCAGTGGTGGGGGCGCCTTTGGCTGCCTGCAGGCCCCTCTGCCCAGGTGGAGCATGCTGSAGGCATCCTGGGGCAGGGCCTCGGGGCCGTGGCCGGAGGCAGGGCAGCGCAGGTGCCGCGGTGTCCCAGGCTGGGCGGGGTGACACACGGCTCCGCAATGCCAGACCCTCCCACTGACCTCAGCCCAGCCTTATCGCCGAGGCGTTGGAGCCCGGAGAGGGAGCCAAGAAAATACTCGTGGGATGAGATCACCTCGGCTGTCTTCAGGCTCCCAAAATGCCTCAGCCCTCGGCCGTGCTGAGCCTGGAAAACTGGGGCATTGTGGGCAGAGAAGGTGCCTGGCATGGAGGGGAGGTTTGCAGCCTCAGCACATCTCCTGGGGAGATGGTGACAGTGGTGACAGCGTCCCGTGAGCTCCAGTGACAGTGTCCCGTGAATACACTGAACCCCTCAAACCTCTCMATGGCAACCTTCCTGCTAGAGCTTCCTCCAGGTACCTGCTTCTGTCCCAGACTCTGGATTCAGAGTGCAGCCAGGAGTTGGAGTTCAAAGAATTGCACAAGTGATGTTTCCCAGTGCCAGGATTCCCCAGGCTGACCCCAAAGGGAATTTCAACCCCATGGGCAGGGAGCCAAGGCATCAGCCCAGCCCTGCTCCCACCATCCCATCCAGAGGGACCCTGTCCTCCTGGAGACACCCCCACAAGCTGCCAGGCCCGAGGCCAACTCATCTTCCCTGTCCTCTCTCTGAAATCTGCATCATTTTGGGGTGTCCCAGGTCTGATTCCCCCTGGGGATGTGTGACCTGGGGTGCAGCTGTGCAACAGGGTGAGTTCCACTCCCAAAACCCCAACAGGGAACACGCCTCAGTGTGGCTGGGGAGGGCATGGGTGGGATTGGGATGCTCCTGGTTGTGCCAAATCCCCTCACTCCTGTTGCTGCTTTGTGGCTGATATGGCTCTTCCTCAGTGGAGGAAGGGATGGAAAGATCCCTCTCCACCCAGGGGAAAGAGAAGGAATGGAAAGATCCCTCTCCACCCAGGGGAAAGAGAAGGAATGGAAAGATCCCTCTCCACCCAGGGGAAAACCTTGGTGGGGACACAGCTGGAGCAACGAGGGGACCAGGACTGATCCCATCTGAAAGAGCAGTCATCCCCAAGAGATGAATCCAGCACTGTTCCCATTGCTCTGGGCACAGCCAGCTCCTCCACACCTCASGTGTCTCTGCCAGGATCAGACCCCTGAGATTCCCCTTTTTTCAGAGGGATGCTGGACCTGCCCCTGGTAAGGATCACAGAAAGTTGGAGTGCTCCTGTTCCCCCCCTCCACCTTCCCCTGGGTTCTCTCCTCTTCTGTAGCTGATCTGTAGATCCCRGAGAGATAACCCAGGGCACATCCCCACCCCCAGGACCTCCTGCCACAGTTCTACATCAACCAAACACTCAGGGAGGCGATGCCACAGGCACCTTCACAAAGCCCCTTCTTAGGAATTTTGAGAGGGGGAAAATGTGGCTGAGAACAGGGCCAGGACCCTCCTCTTTCTCATCTCCCCTGCATTTTAATGCCCCTGAGTCATTTCCATTCCTGGATGTTAAATTGTTCTTTTCTGCTTTCCTTTATTTCCCTGTTTCCTGCGAGGGGTTTGTTCCTGACCTGCCAGCCCCAGTGGGACCCGGTCCAGGGGACGCCGAGGAGATGCCAGCGGGGACAAAGGTGAAGCCAGGAGCCACCAGCCCCAGGGGACACAGCTCTGCATTTCCATAGCAAAGCCCCTCACTGTGGTTCTGCCGCCTTTGAGGAATTTTCTCTTTTTCCCGAGAAATTCAAAGTGCTGGGTGTGATTTCCTGCCCACCTGGCAGGGAACCCCCCCGCCGTGGTTCCGGGAGAGGGGAGGCTCCACCTCCTGTCCCGGAGCTCTGTGGGGACGTGGTGGGACACAGAGACCCCAGGGAAGTGTCACACGCCGGGGGCCACCAGCAGCACCTCCCAGCTGCCCACATCCAGGTGCATGGGTGGGTCTGTGCCCCCTCCCCAGGGCCACCGSGGGGATCTGCACCCCAGTTTGGAGCCACCCCTTGCAAAAGGAGGGGTTAGAACCCAGAGGGGCCGGGGAGTGCCAGACGGCCCTGTCGGTGTTGATGAAAATAAGCACACACATCTGGGTCCCTGAGGAATTTCCCATCTTCCTGGCTGTGAGGAAAAACCTGACAGGGATGCAGCCAGGGCAAAATCAGCTCAGCCTCGTGTTCCCAAACACAGACTAAGTGAGAAATATCCATGCTGGGAGAGCAACCCTGGCTGAGGAGAGGCTGAGGAGAGGAAAAGGGCTGTTCACTGCAGTGATGACTTTAAAGGAGGCTGTCCCCAGTGCAGGGATGGGCTGAGTGAGACAGAAAGGGGAACAAGGACAGCACTGGGCAGGGTTGTTCTCCATCCCAGGATCCCAAAGGCAGCAGGAATTGTCACTGGCTTGCTGTTTCACCCTCCTGCTCCCTTGGACTCCTACCAGTGCTGGGACCTTCCAGGTAATGAATTAAAGGTGGCCTGGAGGCCACCCAGAGCGGGACAGAGCAGCTCTGTGTCACCTCTGGGATCACTGCCAGCTGCATCCAAACACCAGAGCCATGCTGGCAGCTGTGTGTGCTGGTGGGAACACAAGGGAACARCGTGGAGGTGACCTTGATGGCACTGAGCATCCCCTGGCACCATGGCAGCGGGGTTGTCACCAGGGTGGTCACAGCTGACAGGGCTCATTGCCTGGGGACACAAACTGCCTGGGAAACACCCCTGACCCTCTTGCCGTGAGTGTTTGGGCTGCTGTTGRTGCTGGCTGGGAGAGAGGCTGGGGTGGCCTGGGGACAGGTGTGGAGAGGGGACAGCACAGAGCATSCTCTGGCAGGGGCACAGAGGGAGCACAGAGGGTGGAATGGAGGGTGGGGAGCAGCAACTCCAAACCCCWGGGAAAGATGGAGCAGGGATGAAGTGGCAGATGTGGAGAGACAGGCTCCAGGGGACCCATCARCAGCAGCTCTGGTACCAGCAGGACAAACAGGCTGGATGCTTGTCCAGGAGCAGGGAGAGGCTGCAGGGCTCTGCCCACACTGGCTGTGCTGTGCCTGGCTGAAATGCTCCTTCACAGAACCACAGAATGGCTTGGGTTGGAAGGGACCTTCAAGATCATCTTCCTGTGGTCCAGGGAGCAGCCAGCCAGTGTGTCCTGAGTGCTCCTGGGTGTCCTGAGTGCTCCTTCCCACCTGTCCCTCCTCCCAGGGCTCGCTGGGACAGACACACAGACCCTCCCTGGCTGCCTGCTCACAGAGCTCTGCTCCTGGAGCTCCTCACCCTGGCCCTGTCCWGGCACACGGCACAGATCCTGCCTCTAGCAGTGGGCAGAAGACAAGGGAAAAAGTGGGAAGACCAGAACCTGRAAATCACAGARTGGTTTGGGTTGGAAGGGACTCTAAGGGTCACCAATCCAATTCTCTTCCYACYGTCCCTGGTTGCTCCAAGYTCCATCCAGCCTGGTCTGGAACACTTCCAGGGATGGGGCAGCCACAGCTTYTCTGGGCARCCCCTGCCAGTGTTTTAACACCCTCATTGTAAAAAACTTCCTGCTAAATCTCACAATTTCCTCTAAAAYGCCGAGTACTGACCTCTCCCATGGCAAGTTTCCACCAGGCCCTGAAGGTCTCCTTGCTTCCAGCAATGAGTTTGGGGCTGGCCCCAGGGCTGGCAGCCTGCAGCTCTGCCAGCTTTTCTGCCAAGYTGAGACCCTTCTGGGATCACTGGGACATGGGGACAGGCCCATGGGTGCCCTGCACAACACAACACCAGCCCAGGATCCCACAGCCAGCCCCAGGCAAGATCAGGGCTGGAACAGCAGCTAGTTGGGACAAATTAGAGCCYTTTGGCCAAGATGCTGGAGCTGTTTTTGCTGTTCTGGGGCTTGGAGCTAACTTGGAGCCCCTGTGCCACAYCCAGGCAGAGCTGGAAGCCTCCAACAGGAACATGGAGAAACCCAGGAACATCAACAAGGTGGTTCTTCTCTGCAGCCTCCCCTGTGCTGTGTCCATCTCCTGCAGAAACCTCTGTCCATGGGTGGGGTGAACCTCCTTCTGCCCAGCCCAGCCACGGTGGGAAGGCTTGGTTGGGACAAATCTCCTCCTTCCCAGCCCAGCCAAAATGGAAAGATTTGGCTGGAATAAATGTCCTCCTTCCCAGCCCAGCCAAAGTGAGAAGATTTGGCTGGAATAAATGTCCTCCTTCCCAGCCCAGCCAAAGTGAGAAGATTTGGTTGGAATGAATGTCCTCCTTCCCAGTTCAGCCAAAGAGAGAAGATCTGTTTGAAATAAAAGTCTCCCTTCCCAGCCCAGCCGAGGTGGGAAGGTTTGGTTGGAATAAACGTCCTCCTTCCCAGTTCAGCCAAGACAGGGAAGGAGGAAGGTTTGGTTGGGACAAATCTCCTCCTTCCCAGCTCAGCCAAAATGGAAAGGTTTGGCTGGAATAAGTATTCTCCTTCCCAGCTCAGCCAAAGTGAGAAGATTTGGTTGGAATAAACATCCTCCTTTCCAGCTCAGTCAAAGTAGAAAGGTTGGACTGGAATAAATGTCCTCCTTCCCAGCCCAGCCGAGGTGGGAAGGTTTGGTTGGGACACATCTCCTTTCCAGTACAGCCAAGGTGAGAAGGTTTGGTTGGAATAAACGTCGTCCTTCCCAGCCCAGCTGAGGTGGGAAGGTTGGGTTGGAATAAATGTTCTCCTTCCCAGCCCAGACGAGGTGGGAAGGTTTGGTTGGAATAAATGTTCTCCTTCCCAGCCCAGCTGAGGTGGGAAGGTTGGGTTGGAATAAATGTTCTCCTTCCCAGCTCAGCCAAACTGGGAAGGTTTGGCTGGAATAAATGTCCTCCTTCCCAGCCCAGCCAAACTGGGAAGGTTCGGTTGGCCACGGAGCGAATCCCTCCGAGCGAGCGGAGCCGCGTGTTTTATCCCGATGATACAATAGAAAATGCCTCTGAAGGCCCGGCCCTCTGGAGCATTTCCTTAGCTCTCTGGAATTTCCGTTTGCTCCTTCCTCTCCCAGGCTCTTACCGAAAACCGATGTCACCGCGCGGCTCTGGAGAGCRGCCAGCTCCGGGGTCCCTCCCCAGGTCCCCCAGCACCGGGCTGGGGATTTGCAAGGAGCTCCTGGAGGGTGTCAGCTCGTTGTGCCCCTTGATTAATCACCRAAGGCCACTCTGCCAATCAAGGAAAGATTTACAAGGCGGGCAGGAAGCTCTTGTTTTTACAGGAGTGCCTCAAACACACGCACACAGTAGGAAAAGCAAACATTCCAGGCATACCAAGGGATCCACGGGATAAAAATTCCCCAAACAGCCCCGATTAAGATACTTGGCTGCACATGGAAGCACTAAAACCTGGGCTCAAGGATTTAATTGTCTCATTTAGCAGCGAGCCCTGTGGAACAACCTGAGTGGCCYGGGAACAGGCACCCCTGGGGGGCAGGGAGCGGGGTCAGTGGTGCTGCCCTCCCTACAATAAAGGTCAGGGCTGGCCCCCACCCCTCTCCCAGCTCCATATGGTCGCCAGAGCCTTGTGGCAGAGTTTAASGCGAGCTTTGCCTTTGGAAAGGCTCAGCCCAGCTCCTGGGTGAGTCAGGCAGGGTCGCTGTGAATCAACAGAGTGCTGAACCCCAGCCCAGGGGAGCAGGGGGAGCCTCTGCTCCAGCTCCAGCCCTGAGATCCCGGGCTCAGAGGGGTGCTCATCATTCTGTGTCCGTACCTGCCAGCTCCCATCCTGCCCTGAAGGCTCTGGAGAGAGTGGGAACACTCCCATCTTCTCCAGTCCCACGTCCCAGCCCAGGAGAAGCCTCAACTTTCCTGTCTGACAGTGACATTTTGGTGTATGGATTTTACAGGACCACGAGAAAGGCAGGAGGGAACTGCTATCCCTGGAAGTGTCCAAGGCCAGGCTGGATGGGGCTCTGGACAGCCTCTTCTGGGGGATGGTGTCCTGTCCCTGCAGGGTAGAAAGCAAGAGGGCTCAGACATTGCTGTGAGCTGGAATATCCTCTCTCTGAAAGGGCATAAAGGCTCCCAAATATCCTCCCTCTGGAAGAGTACAAAGGTTCCTCTCTCATCTTTCTGCAAACCACACCAGAGAGTGGAATTGGACCTCACCTGTTACAAATGGTTTGTCCACTTCTGCTCCAAACCCAGCTGCCAGAGGTTTGTCCCAGCAGGATGCTCTGCTTGCACTCATGGATGGTTTCTGGAAGAGCAGAGGGACTGGCAGGGAAATAAAACACCTGGTGAAAGTGAGAGTTAAAGGGAAGCCTGTGCTTGAGATCACAGAATCATGGAATGGATGGGGTTAGAAGGGGCCTAAAGCCCACTCAGCTTCACCCCCTGCCATGGGCAGAGACACCTTCCACTGTCCCAGGTTGCTCCAAGCCTCATCCAGCCTGGCCTTGGACYCTTCCAGGGATCCAGGGGCAGCCACAAGTTCCCCAGGCAACCTGTTCMTTATCCCAAAGCACAGCCCATGCTCAGGCACGGGTGGAGCTGCCTGCCCCAAAATCTCAGCCCAGCCCTCCTCCTGCAGCCCAAGCTCTCCCAGAGCTCCCCATGGCTGTGGGGATGCTCCCTGGGATACAGATGTGTGTGGGACCATGGCTTGCATGATTGAGGGTGTGCATGGCAGCACGTCATGTCATTCCTGTGAGCAGCTCCCTGGGCTCCTCCTCTCTTTCCCCTGCTCATCACCAGCAGCAGACCAGGACCAGCTCATGGCTGGGACACGGATGCAGCCTTCAGGAGCTGGTTTTGTCCCAGTAAACACTGGCTTTTATGTGGATGGTTTCAGCATTCTCTGAACACTGCCAGGGCTGTTTTGAGTGTGCAGCCCTTTCCCAGAAGCCAGCACCTTCCCTTTCCAGGGCTTTTCCAAGGGCTCTGAGGCTTCCAGCTTGGCAACTCCCATCTGAAGTCACTGGAGAAGCCATCCCAAGGGAGATGAGCACCACASACAGCCCAGGGACCAGGGATCCAGCAGCTGCTGGTGGAACAGCATAAAGAGKGGTGGCTCTGGAAGGAAGCGTTGGCGAGGATAATCCCTTGCTTGCACTGTAGGGGGTCAGGGATAAACTCCCTGGAGAGTGGGGCTCAGGAGACCTGGGGTCAGGAGGGGCATTGACACTGGGCAGGCTGCAGGAGTCTGTCTTCACACCAGGAGGATTCCCAAGGGCTCCCAAGTTCTGAGCGGAGAGGCCTTTGGGCTCTTCCAGGAGATCTCCTGCACCAGGCTGCTCGTCCTGGGCATCTTCTGCCTCCTGGCTGGGRGGGCCTGGGAGTGGCAGCTGGGGAAATACTGGCGCAGGTGGAACTTCCATCCCATCCCACCTCATCCTCAGAATGGGCTTGGGAGACCTGTCCAGGCTGCTTCAGCTGCCCTCTGTCCTTTCTTTACTTTGCCTTCCCATTCCTCCCCACCCCCTGCCTTTCTTTCCCTTGTTTTCCACTCTCTTACCTTGCCATGCCTTCCCCTTTCCCTTGTTTTTCCTCATCATGCCTTCACTTCCCATCCCTGGCTTTGCCTTCCCATTACTTCCTTTTCCTCCTCTTCTTTGCCTTTCTATCCCTTCCTTTGCTTTTCTTCCCCTTCCCTTCCCTTCCCTCCATCCAGGTTAACCCCCTGCCCTACAGGCACAGCTGTCCACCTGCACTCGTGTAAAATAAAGGGATTTAAAAGACAGATTAAGCCTATTGTCTTTGTATCACTAAAATCACCTGTGCGCCTAGAACCACCCGTCACTTCCCAAATTACCTCCTCAGTGGAATTACTTTGTTATCCCAATAATTTGAAACACCACGTACTGGAACCCCACTGCTCTCACATGGAAGCTGCACTGAAGGTAGAGACGTTTTGAGAAATGCATAAATAATGAGCCATCATTAATAATTATTTCTGGAAATTCTCTGCTCCCCCTCCGTTGCAGGAGATGGGACAGATGTGATCCAGGTCTGCTGAACAGCCAGGAACTGGATTTTGGTTTGCGTGCATCAAATATCATCACTTTGAGTCACAGCACGTCAGTGCTCTGAGCAAGATGCTCAGGGGCAGAAACAGGATGAAGTCACGGAGGGAACCAGCAGCTGCAAAAATACARGGATTGGGAAACGCAGCCGACGTCAAACTGCTCTGGGAAGGCATGGCAGGAGTTACAACACAGGCACTCCTTGTGTTTTTGGGGRRAAAAAAAACCAGGAAAACTTTTGCTGCACAGAAAGGAAAGCAATAAAAGAAGAAAGAAAAGAAGAAARTTTTCTCAGTCTGGYGGCAKTGTTTTAAATAAAGTTTAATTTATTTACGTATTTGGTTATTGATGTTTCAGTGGTTGTGATAGTCTGCATACCAACACTGCGGAAGAGAGAACCAGCTCATGTAATTCCAYGTTCGTTATCCTGTGTTTGGGATAAACTCCTCCAGCTGCACAGGTTACAGGGACGTGGAACCGCGCTGATCACTCCCACAGCCCCCAGCTCACGAAAATCCAGTCACAGGCGTCAAAAATCGTTCGGCAGCCCTAAAATCCGTCTCCTTCCACTGTCCCGGGAGGATGAGGAAGGGACTGACTGCGGCTCCTGCGTGGGGCTGCCGTGCCCTCTGCTGGGCTCCGCATCCAGCTCAGCCTCCTTCCCGGAGGCCTGAAACCTGGAARTTAACCCCCCAAATAACCAGGAAGGTCGTTTTAATTAGAGCAGACCCCACCCCCGTTTAGACTCTCTGCGGAACCTCCTGCTGGCAGAGCTGCCCCAAAACGCTTCAATCTGCCCCTTTACCTCCCTGCTTTCCTTCAAACAGCCTTTTTACTCCTGAGGAAAATGCTGGAGCCAGCTTGGAGCCAACAGGAAATGCATTACAAACCCCTTTTGCCACGGAAGTTCGGGAATAAAACTGAACACCAGAGCAGTATTAAGGAGCAAGCACTACTGAGCGGCTGGCTCAAGTTACTCCACGTGTTTATTATCCAGGAGATACCAATTTATCAGTTCATTGTTACCTATTCCCGGGCAATTTGTTACTATAGGGCCTCTCAACTGGGTTGGGCTCCCAAAAAAGTTCCTTCTCCGCGATGGGCAGCACAYGGACCATTGCCATCCCATCACTGGGAATGACCCAGCGAGGCGATTCCCGGCGCTCCGGGAGCGGGTACCGGGCGCCGCCCGCAGCTCGCGGTGGAAGCCGCGGCTCGAGCCGCTCGGTCGCGGTTCAGTCGCGACAGCAGCAGCAGCAGCAGCAGCAGGCGAGCGCGACGCCGAGCAGCAGAGCTCACCGATGTGAGCCCAGCGCGGCTCGGTGAGCGCCGGGGAGGGGATTCCGCACCGGGGGCACGGAGAGGGAGGGCGGGGAGACACAGGGGCCAGTCCCTGCTTTTCCTGGGATGCCGCGGGTTCTGCGCCCCGGGAAAGCACCAGAGCCCCGGGAAATGGCCAGCGAGTCCCAGCGCCCCGCAGGGACCCGCGGCCAGTCCCCACCAAAGCCCGAGGAGCGAGTGCCGGAGGAGGGAAAGCTGAGTGTGCCAGGGTAGAAGCTCCTGACCCGCCAAGGGGACAAAACTCCCGACTCTGGGAATGGGGATAGCTCCTGACCCTCCGAGCCGGCAAAACCTCCTGCGTCTAGGAGAGGGCAAAGCCCCGACCCAGACGAGGCAGCGCTGGGGGAGAGAAAACGGGACAGGAGCAGAAAGGGCAGAAAAAAACCCAGATTGTGGCCGGGGAATGTTGCGGAACACGCGCGCACGTGCCTCCGGCCCGCCGGGCGCGGGAGGGGCGGGGCGAGGCCAACGGAGGGCGGGGCGTGTGCTGATGTAGGCGTGGCCGTAAGGGTAGTGGGCGGGGCGTGTGTGGCCGTGGGCGGGGCCATAAGGGATGCGGGAAGGGGCGGTCGGGGGCGGGGTCATAAGGCTGTGGGCGGGGCGTGTGTGGCTGTGGGCAGGGCCATAAGGCTGTGGGCGGGGCGTGTGTGGCTGTGGGCAGGGCCAAAAGGCTGTGGGCGTGGCGTGTGTGGCCGTGGGTGGGGCGCGTTTGGCTGTGGGCGGGTCCATCGGGGCTGTGGGCGGTCCCCGTGTGTCCGCGGGCGGGGCGTGCCCGCCGTTGGCGGCGCGGGGCGGGGCCCGGCGCCGGAAGTGCGCGCGGTCCATGTACCAATGGCTGCTCGCGGTCCTCCGCGCCCTCCGCGACGCCGCCCGCCAGGCCCCGGCCCCGGCCCTCGCCCTCAGCCCGGAGCCGCCGCGCCGAAAGAAACCGGCCCCCAGGTCAGCCCTTCCCGCCGCGCTGCTGCCCCGCCGCTCGGSCCGGCCGGCGGCCTCACGGCCCGGCGCTCCCCGTGTGGGTGTGGGCAGCCCCTGATTAAACCCAGGTGTTGGCCATGAGGCGGTCCGCAGCTGCGGGGGTGGTTGTGGGTCGCAGACACCGGTGCTCGCTGGCTGTGGGTCCCAGGTGTTCCCGGTAACCCCTGGTTCCCTTTCCGCCGGCACGGGGCGCTGGGCATTTAGGGCAGATGTACTGGGGAGCGGGGCACACGCCCCCGTGGCGATGGGGGGCTGGGGGCACGCGGTGGGTAAAAGGAGGGTGCCTGCCCTCGCCTTAAGCATTTTGCTGCCGGGAGCGATGGCCGAAGCCCCTGGGTGCCTGCTGCTGTGTGGGATGTACGGRTGGCGCTGTGTGCTCTGGGGCTGGGGGAGGCGGCTGCTCCCTGCCTCCCTTAGTGCCCCATCACAGCGACAGAGACCAGGGAGTGCCTCTGCAAGGAGCCGCGCGTTGTTCAGTAGTTTGCACCGAGGAGCAGCTCGGAAGGAATTAGCTCTTGGGAGGGGAAGAATAAAAATGGGAACGTTCTTTGTGCTCTGTTCCGAAAGGAGACGTTTTTACCCGACTTAACGATGGTATCAGCTGGTGAAAATCCTTGGGTGGGAAAGAAAGGGTGAGGCTGGTGATTGTTTCAAGGGTTTGTCCCCGAGCTGACTCAGCAGGAAGGTGCTGGAGTGGATGTGAGCAGGGCTGGCATTCCTACCTCGCATTTCCTGTTCTGCCTRAACTTTCCTTTGCAGCTCAGCAGAGTGGCGTGAGCTTGGATGGCTTAGTGACCTCTGGAGTGCTTCTTTCCTGAGGGAAAGAGGGAAGCATTACATATTAAGGCATTTTTTTGGTGGTAGGAACAAACACAAAGCACACGGAAGCGTTAACAGAAGGAGAAAAAGAGGCCTGATCTGCTTTAGTGGGGTGATCAGCTCTCTGGGAGATGATCCTGGGGAAATAGAAAGCCCCCTCTGGAAGTTGAATTGTGCTTGCAAAACACTGTTCTGTCTGTTCTTCCCCCAGTGTTCTGTCACCTCTGGAAGATCCTGAGGAGATCCCTGCAAAGAGGCTGAAAACAGGTATTGCCCCTCACAGAGAGGTTTAATGTGCCTGATTTTCCTTGGGTTTGGGGTGCCTTGGGGAGCTCTGGGCTTGGTACTTCAGCATTGCTGCTGAAACTGAGGGGTTTTGAGCCATTCTTGTGGCTTCAGGGGGTCTCATGGGACCTGGGCCCATCGATGRTGTGTCCCAGTGTTCATGGATGTGGCACTTGGGCACGTGGGGCAGTGGTGGCCTTGGCAGTGCTGTGGGAGCTGTTGGACTTGATGCTTTTATAGGGCTTATCCGACCTTGGTGATTCTGGGGTTTTCAAACCAAGTGGAGGATGGGAGATCCTGGTCAGATGAAGGCAGGAAGAGAAGCAGGGAACAACTTTTTCCATCCTGGGAGGGCCATGGATAAATCCTGGCTGGGCAGGGCAAGGCATATCCCAGCTCTCCCTGGCACTGGGCCCTGCAGGGCAGCACAAAGAGCATTTTGAATCAAGGCTGTTGCTGTTCCATGGGGGATGTGGAGCTCCCTAGTTCCTACTTGGGCGAGTGGGGGTGCTGCTGGGCTGTTGCAGTGTTATTGAAATGAGTTTTCTGCTCCATGTGGAATCGAGGAGCTGGGCGTGGGTGTAAGCAGAAGTCCCAAGCCCTGTTTCCAGTGCCATTCCTTATGGCCTGGTGGTGTGGTTTTTCCAGAATGTCTCTCTGGGGCTAACAAGGAGCCTGAAGAGGTTTCTGTGGCTGCCAAGTTGCCACAGAAGGCAACAAGTAGAAGCCAGGAGACTGAAGAGAGAGATGACTTCTCCTTCTCTGAGTCTGAAGATGAGGTGAGCAAGGATTTTGATGGGAATTCAGGGATCAGCTCCCACAATCCYTGCAGGTGTGGGAGCCTGTGCTACAAAAGTGGTGCCATCAGTGCCCCTGCCTTCTGCTGCACCCCCATGGGCAAAACCAYGGGCTCTGAGTCAGAACGCAGCTGACTGAATTTCAGGAAGGGGAGGTGCTTGCTTGGATTCACATTCAGGTTATGCTCACCCTGGTACTTGCTTTTATTTCAGGTTGTGTACATTTCTTCTGACTCTTCGTTTGTAGCATCTGCAGAGGATGAGGACACAACAGAACCTGGTAGGACTGACAGCAAATCCTTCACTTGTTCCTTTCTCCTGCTGCTCTGAGCCTGGGCAGCTCTGCCCAGGCTGGGGGCTGGTTGCTGAAGGCAAAATATCTGGGTAGCMCCCAGGARTAGTGGAGGGTGAGCTCTGTTTCTTCCCTGCAGCCTTCTGGATTGGAGCTAGGGCTGGGAACAGGCTCYCCAGGGAATGGRCACAGCCCCAAGGCTGCCAGAGCTCCAGGAGCCTTTGGACAATGCTCTCAGGGATGCACAGGGTGGGATTGTTGGGGTGTCTGTGCAGGACATGGGGTTGGACTGGAGGATTCTGTGGATCCCTTCCAAGTGGGATATTCAGTGGTTTATCCCAGGATGCCCATGTGGTTGTGGATCCTGGATATTAACTGCCTTGGATGCAGTTCTGGTGTGTCCCACTGCTGGCTTGCCAGAAGGAAATTGTTGTAAATGCTGATTTTAGGTAGCAGAGCCTCAGAACCCTTTTGTATTAGGTGTAGGCTGGCAACATTCTGTAGTTGCCAATATGAAAATATCCTGAAGCAACATATCACAAATAAATTAGAACTTGAGGGACAAAATGAGARTAATTTATCTTTGGTGAAGCTCTTTAAACTCATTTAACTCCTGTTTTCCTGACCATTTGTTGAGGCTTGTGCTCTTCTCCCACAGACAAAATGCCTTGTGACACCAACCCGTGCTTGACTGAGGAAGCACCATCCTCTCTTTGTAAGAGAGTTCCATATCTGAGGTAAAAATCCTTAGTTTTCTTCCACTTCTGCTTTTTAGGGTTTCTTGCCTTTCACTTTCATCCTTGAGTTTCCTGTGTTGCCCAACATTTGTGTTTGTGTCCACAGAGCAACATATTTCTGTGTTCTGGGACTCCTCCTGGCTGCCATACTGAGGGAGGTCTTCAGCTGTGTTCTTGCCTTTGACCAATTTTAAACTTTCTCTTTAARTCCAGACAGTTGGTGGACTCAGGAGATCAGAGAAATATGAACAAGTTCACCACTCTCACCTCCTGTGGTAGGAGGAAGTGTTGAACTTGGGAAGAGGCTGAGACCAGGAGTACAAATGCAGAAAAAACCCACAACTGCAGAAAAAAAAAATTCCCCAAAAACCCCAGAGAATTTCCAGTTCCCCAGAGAATTTTCATTTCCCCAGAGAATTCCGTTGGGAAACCCTTTTATGTTTTTCCTCTGAGGGTGTTCAGCTACTGCTACAAGTCACCTAGAGAGATGTTGGAAAACCCTCCCCAACATGGTCCTGGGCAGCCTGCTGTGCCTTCTTGAATCAGAGGTGCTAATTAAAACCTAATTAATAAATCAGGAGCTTTGAATGGTCTCTTAATACCATTTCTTCTGCCTTTGGTGTTTGCAGCCTGAGCAGGAGTAACCACATCCGAGCTGCTCCGGAGAGCCCTGTCACTCCCAGGCCCCCCATTAAGGAGCCAGGTCCCCTCTCTCCAGGAGTCAGTGGCACCAGGAGGCCTTTGTGTGCTGCTGAAGAGGTAAATTGAGGAGAAGGGAATTGTTTTGGGATGAAACAGCTGTGGAGTTCCTGTACAGTTAGGCTGAGACAAAAGGAAGGGCTGGGAGTGCTTGCTAAAGTCTCTTTTTTTCCTTCCCTTCTGCAAGGATGTTCAGCAAGCGGAAAATAAGAAATACAAAGAGCTCTTGAGTCTGTTCAAAGAGAAATATTCTGGAAGACTTACTTCTCCACGGTCAGCAAGACTCAACAAGTAATTATGAGCAAAATAACCCTTAACTTTCTGGTGTGAGTTTGTTGTATGTGGAAGGGGAGGAGAATTGATCTTTCCTACTCTCAGAGTTCTGGACAGAATCAAATGTAATGATTGAGTCTCTTTTGGAATAGTGGAGAGAGAAAATTGGACTCTTGTATGTTCAGTATGCCTGAGCTGAAAGTGGCCAAACTTCTGGATGTAAACTCCTCAGAATGCCCTTTGCATCTTGTCGTGGAACCAGTGACAGCATGGTTCTGTTAAGGATTAAACAGCCTAATTTTACCTTATATATTTCTGTTGCTTTCATTTAGCCAGTTGTGTACAAATAGCCGTGTGCTCTGCAGTGAATTGAGGTGCACTGGTAACAAATCACCTGTAAAAACTCTGTCCTTTTCTTCTGCTACACCAAAGAGTTCAAACCAAGGAACCAGGGATGACTGGGAGTCCCCTGAAAGAACAAAACCCCAGAGGTGCCTCTCCACCTGTGCCAGAAAGGACCAGTGAGTATCCCCAGGGCTGCTCCWCTCTGTTGGTACCAGTCCAGCCCCAACAGGGCATTTTCCTCATTATTGGCTAAACTGGGTTTGTGAGGGTTTTACTGAAGGGGAAGAAGTGGTTTAAAATKGTATTTGAGAGCTGTGACTGTGGCAGTTTGTAGCTGGATGTGACCCCACTGTACAGGAGAAGGTCGTAGTACCTGTTTTACCTGGTTTTTTTTGTACCAGAGGAGGAGGATATTTGACTCTGCACCCCCAGAGCTGCACTTTCATCCCTTTTTAATGCTAGATAGGACTACTTGCATAAAAGCAGAGCTTCCAAAACAAGTAACCTAATTACTTGTATATTTAATRTTGCCCCAGGGTTTTTTTCCCCTGTGTTCATTACTTAAATACTTTTTCATCACTAACTCTTTTATATCTTGGACTTTGTGACATGATCATATGGGGATTGAAATGATTTCTGAGCAGGTGCCAGGGTTTGAACTCCTAAGCTGAAAATGCTGATGAAATGTCTGTGATGTCACCCAGAAACTGAGAGCTCTGTGCAGCTGCTGGAATGGGAAGTTACTCCCTGTTCTCATATTGCTGCTTTTCCCTGCAGGTGTCAAACATGGGGATGTTTTCAGCCCCCAGCTGCCTCAGAGGGGTGTCATGATCAGGTGAGAGTCTCTTCTAACCATGGCTCTTGTTTCTTTTGCCTCTGTCAGCCTCCAGAATCCCAGTCCTGTTCAGTGTCTCAGTGCTGGAGGAGAGGAGCAGCTGGTTTGAGGAAYTGCTCACAGCCAGTTGTCCCTCAAATCCAGCTCTCCTGTCACAGCTGTGGGATGTGCTGGGTGTTTTTTTGGGAGAAGGAAGCCCAGGTTGTCCTTGGGTTTGCAGAATCTGTTTTTGCCTCCCCAGTGTCTTTCTGCCACACCATTAATGAGCTGACTTTGCRTTTCCTGTGGATCCTGAGCAAAAGGAGTAGGGAGCTTGTAAAGCCTGGGGGGACTGAGGCAGTTTTGGAGGCTTGCAGGATGCCTTGGGTTGGAATGGATCAAAAAGGGAGCGTTGCTGTCCCTCATGAGGGSCCAGTGGACTCTGTGGTGGCAGGATGGGAGTGCAGGTGTGAAGGGAAAGGGGCTTTTGGCTGCAGCTCAGGGAGGGATTTTGCTGTGGCAGCTTGGTGCCATCCTCTTCCTCCCTTCAGAGTGCAGAGAGAGGTTTGGTTGTGGCAGGTGTGGTTGGGGTGATTTTATCCCAGTTCTCTTTCCCCCTTAGACACGAGCACTGTATTGAGCTGTGCGTTTGTCCCGAGTTAAATTGTCACTGTCCCCTAAGCTCAAGAGAAGAGAGGAAATAACTGGTGGGGTGGCATTTCTCACCAAGTGGTCACAAAGCACTTGATAGAGGAAGTGCTGGTTGCTTCCCTGTTTTCCAAAGATTAAAACTGAGAATAAAAAAAAAGCAGTTTGGCACCTGATGGTGGAAGAAAGTTTGTGAAGCTTCCAGCTCTTCATCTGTCCTGGTCTGGCTGCTACAAAAGGAGTGGGGAAGGAGACTGAGATGTTGTCATGTGTCAGAATCAGCCTTGAAAAAGCATTTCTTATGCAGAAGGTGGATTTTGGAGAATTTCATGGGGCAGTGTGGATATCCAGCTCACTTCTCTCTCTTTTTTCTCACAGTTACTACACACCACCAGAAGACTCTCGTGGTCAGGGAAAGCGAGAGAAACGAGCTGCTTCGGTGGTAAGCTTGAGTTAGTCACTGCTTCACTTGGTTTTCTGGAAAAYATAACTCACCTCTGCTCAGGATTGAGATCCAAAGTAAAATTTGAAGTGTGGAAATCAGAAATATTTACCTTGATCTCCGCATGATAGCTGCATGTGGAGGCTTTGCTGGGGGTGTTAATCCAAGCCCAAGGAAAGCCCTGCCTCTCTGGGCACTGTTGGAATGCAGTCACCAATCAAATGTGACTTTGGGGGTTGCTGCTGGGATGTGTTTACACAACCCCTTGCAGTTTCTTGCAGGATTCTCTGCCCTGTCCCCCAGCAAGCCCCTTGTGCTTCTCTCTGATTTCTGCCCTTGTGCCTGGCAGGGCCAGCGTGAAGCYGAAGTCCCCCAAAGAAAGTTATTCCAGTTCCATGTGACACCTGTCCTGTCCAAAGACCTCTTCTTTGTGGACAGTGAGCCACTGCCATGCCTRGAAAAGCCAGAAGATGATCTGGCTCCACTGACAGAGGTACCTGTGCTCAGCAGCAAGCCAGTGCTGTGGCTGGTTCAGCCTGCAAGGCTCCTTGCTCTGGCACTGGGGCTGCACTTGGAGCCTTCTGAGGGGCTGGTGTGCTCCATGTGCTGTTCCACCAGCCCTTCCCTGCTGAATCCTTTGTTCCAGGCCATGGAGAGTGAGATCTCTGCTGCCTTTGACAGTGGTGAGCCTGAGGACATCCTGAGCAGGGCCTTCAAGCTCACTGTCACCCGTGAGGACATCTGCACCCTGCAGCCCCTGGGCTGGCTCAACGACAGGGTATGGGATCCTACACTGGCTGGGAAATCCCCCCTCCCTGGGCACAGGAGTCTTCCAGGAGCTCCACTGCAGGGCCCAGAAATAGCTGTACACTCCTTATTTTGGGTACTGTGTGGGCTGCTGTTTCTGGAAGCTTTCACTTGGATGATGCAGCTCCCAGGAGTCAGTCTGGGTTATCAGAGTGGGTGTGGGGGCTTTAACCAGCAGCACAAGTCCTCCAGTGTGAAATTCTGGGAGCAAAAGCTGCCAAGCTGGAGTTTTCTCAGCTCAAGGCTGGCCAGCAAGGACATGTTGCTGCCTTTTTAATTTAGTGCCTTATTTCACATCTCACTTTGCCTCACTTTGTTCCAGATCATGAATTTCTACATGGGTCTTCTGGTGGAAAGAAGCAAGAAGGAAGGATATCCAGCAGTCTAYGCTTTTAATACCTTCTTTTATTCCAAGCTAAGCTCTACAAGCCACAAGGGAGTAAAGAAATGGACTAAAGGTGTGGATATCTTTGAGCATGATGTCATTTTGGTGCCTATTCACCTCAGAATTCACTGGACACTGCTGGTGAGTCAAACTGGCTCTTTATTTAGGGGATGAGGAGAACAAAACTAGCAAGCAAAGCCCTTCAGTGTTTGAGGTGTGCTTTGTCTGAGTCACCTTTTAACCCCAGGTCGTAGACCTCCGAGAGAAAACCATCAAATACTTTGACTCCTTGGGACAGAAAGGAGACCACATTTGTAAAACTGTCTTGTGAGTAGCTGCTTCTGCTTTTTTATCCCTTTTGGTTGTTTTTGARGCCTTTTCCCCTCCCCATGTGAAGTGTTTGTGCCCTGTCCCATGGTGCTCCTCACTTTGTACCTCTTCTGTATTGAATCCTCCAGAGTGTCAGAGTTGCTGCTGACATCCTGACATGTCTTTGTCACTAAAACCCCTTCATCCAGCACCTCTGTAGGGTGAGAGCAGCCCCACAGAGACAAAGCCCAGAATCACTGAGGTTGGAAAAGCCCTCCAGGATCACTGAGTCCATCCCATGAGTGATCCTCATCTTGTCACCAGCCCAGAGCCCTGTGCAGAGCCTTCCTGCCCTCCACACTCCCACCCAGCTTGGTGTCACCTCCAAAGGCACTGAGGGTGCCCAATCCCCTTGCCCAGGTCATAGATAAAGACATTACACAGGGCTGGGCCCCACACTGGGCCCTGGGGAGCCCTGCTCACAGCCCTCACTGTGTCTCCAAGATGGGAATTTTCCCTCCACATTCCTTAAATCCTCTGCTGTGAGGATCCTCTGGCATTTCACTGCAATTTATCTTCCTGTCACCTTTCAATAGCTTTTGTTGTTATTGCCCTAAATTAAGGAGATGAAAAGTGATCTTTGTGTTGTTTTCAACAGAAAATACCTGGAAGAGGAAAGCAGGGAAAAAAGAAACATTGAATTGACTGCTTCTGAGTGGACTCTTCACAGCATGGGCACAGAGGTATGAGAGCAATGCCTGGATTTGGAATGGGAGCTAGAACTCCTTGTCACAGAGGATTTAACACTTCCCAGGCAAGCAGAGGGAGATGATGTGCAGTTAACTGGGACTGTTCCTTGGGTTTGGGGAGTGGTAAAGGGATTATGGAAATAGGTTTTCAGRAGTAGGTGTGGTTAAAATGTGTGCTGCAACCAGATTGCTGCTCTTTCAAGACATAAAAATTCTCCATGTTTTTGKATTCCTCAGGAGATCCCTCAACAAAATAATGGAAATGACTGTGGAGTTTTTGTTTGCAAATTTGCCGATTTCATCTCCAGAGACAAACCCATCATCTTCACCCCGGTGAGAGGGGGTGTAAACAGCTCCAGCCTTTCTCACACCCATGTGGGAGCCAGGGAAGCTGCACAGCAGCTGGGGCAGGGGCTGAGGGTTGTTCCTCATGTCTGGTGTCWGCTTCTTGGGCAAGATCATGGAATCGTGGAGTCCCAGGGTGGTTTGGGTTGGAATGGACCTTAAAGACCAGCTCATTCCAATGCCAGGATGCTGCAGCCAGTGGTTTGGGATATATGGCCTTTGTAGCTCTTGGTGAAATAGGTTTCCTCCTTGGAAAACTTCCGCCTGTTTTTTTTGCCAATTATTACTTGCTAATGTGGTGATCTTTAAATGTCCCTGTAAAGCAATGTGGGTGTTTGTTGGGTGGTTGTGTCACCCTGGTGTGAAACCCACCTTGTACCCAACTGGCAGGTGCTCAAAAGCAGCTTCCCACTCAAGAATTCCCTGGGTGTTAATGGAGATTTCCTGCCTCTTTCTCCCCTGGCTTCCTATGTGATGGATTTTTCCTGTTTCTTTTCAGGAACACATGCCTTATTTCCGCAGGARGATGGTGTGGGAAATAATCCATCAGCAGCTGCTGGGAGACATGCACTGTTAGGAAAACACTGTTCTSTAAAAGACTAGTATTTATTTCTTATTGTTTAGCTAAGATAAGATTAAATATTAACTTATGTAAGAGCTTTATTGTATGGGAAGTTACTTGTTAATAGAGTAATTTATTTTTTAATTGAAAACTGATCTGCTGTCTCTGTGTGGTTTTTAACTTGCTTCCCATCTGAAGAAGAACAGGGGCTGTCTCCTCCTCTGRTGGCTCTGGGGACATCCTTGTGCTGCTCCTGACCCAAAGACCCACAAGATCCCTGCAGAGGGACTTTGTCTGTCTCTGCTTTCACTGATTGGTTCAGTCTGCCACAGCCTTGGGRCAGATTCTCCAAAGGACGAACAATTCCAAAGACACTCGTGTTTTATCCTTACAAATAATTAATCAGGGATAATTAATCTTCCCTGAGGCTGCAGAAGATCTGAGTATGAGGATGCAGCAGTTGGGAATGTCTGAGTTGTCCTTTCCCCCTTCCCTTTGGTTCCTCCTGTTTGGGGCTGTACTTGTGACTGTCCCAGGTGCCACCAGAGCAACATTCCCAGTGCTGGAGGGGTGGGAGGGAAGAGCCTGACTKGGGCTCATGGAGGGGTGGTCCCTCATTGTGGCACCTGTCAGCATCCCAGGCAGCCCCACCCTGCCCCCAAAGGCCATCCCAGCCCCATTTGGTGCCTTCYCCCACTGGATGTTCCATCCAGGGAYGTGCAGGGAAGGAGAGGTGGTGATGGCAACACTTCCAGGTACCTGGCACTGCCTACAACCCCCATCCAGCCCTTCCCTCCGTAGCAGCAGGGAATTGGGCACTAGGGAGGAACTCCCAGCCATGACCACCACAAGGAACCCCAAAGAAAGCAACAGAGAGCAGGCTCAGGCTCTGGTTAGCTGGATATATTTCTCTTTGTTGGTGTCTCGGGTTGGTTTTCACAGAACRCTTTGCAGTAGAGGAAAACGCGGATTCGCAGCCCACGGGAGCGGCGCTGGCACCGGCGCCTCCGCTCCCATCCCTGCTCTGCCCGTCGGCTTTCACCGCTTCCATCCATCACTTGGATTTGCTTAAACCCTTTTTTTTTATTGTGTTTGGCTTTTTTTATTTTTCCCTTTTTTTTTTTTTTTTTTTTTTTTAACCATTTCTCAAGCTTTCTCCTAAGGAACAGCCACTGGCTCTCGGCTTGCAGGAGACTACGGAAGAGCTCTGGGACACGGGGGATGGTTTCCTTCTTCCACCTCGCAGCTGACTTGGTCGAGATCATTTTTCCAACTTGGTTTTTTTTTTATTACAAAAATAAAAAATGCTCCAACTATCAGTTTTACAAGGCATACAAAAATCTCTAAAAGGGCAACACAAGCGCAAGGTGCTGAGGTACGAAAACCTGAGGTAGTTTTTCTGTGTGTGTGTGTGTTGGGAGGGTTATTTGGGTTATTTTTCATTTGAAGCCAATTTTGCTGGTTGGGTTTTCCAGCCCTGGGCTGACAACCTCTTGTAAATCTGGGGTTTTTTTCACCCATTTCCCCCTCCTCTCCCTGCAACAAGGATCTTTTCCTTAAAGATCCCAGTCCAAAGTGGGCAGGGCTGGTGCTGCCCATCATTTTCCAGGGATGTCAGTGCTGGGCAGTGATGGAGAGAGGACAGACAGACAGAAAGGGGGGGACAGAATGGATGCAAACCCCGCTTTTGGAGTCCAAAGCAAAGAGGAAAGGGTGTGTGAAGGAGAGGAACAATTCCTACACGAGGAATCTTCTTGGCTCCTACAGGCCCTGCTCTTCTCAAAGCCCTTCAGAAATTGCTTTTTAACACTTACTCAGTATTTTTTCCCTGCTGGCGATCCTACAGCTCTGCTCTACGGTGCATTAATTAGAGAACCAATGAACCAGCTCCTGCCATTAAACCTCTAGAAAAGCCTGCTTTTGCTAAAAACAAACAGCCCCCCCTCCCCCAAAAAATTTTTAAAAAGTGAGTTAAAAAATAAAATCTTACAAAACTTAAAAATCGGCATTAGTTCCGTTACTGATATATTAATTCTAAATTAACGAGCGCCGCGGCCCCCCCAGGCCGGGCGAGCTCCTCGGGGGTGGAATGGGCAGGTTTGGGGAGAATTCCAAACTAAAAACCACCTCTCTCTGCCTGTGTTAGTCCGGCTGACTGGCGGGGGRGCGGCGCGGGAGGCGGTGGAGTAAGGCGGAAGCTGCGGGCTGGAGAGAGCCCCCCGTGCCCCGGGCTGCCAGCCGGGGGGCTCGGGGGTCTTTGGTTTGTCCCCTGACCTGCTGGGGCCGGCGCTGGCGGCGGGGGTTACATTCGTCGGGCGGTGCTGGCGGGAGCCTCACTTGCTGTGCTGCGAGGCCGCGGCTCCCTGAGCGTGTTTGTGCTCCTGCTGCTTCACYTGCTGCACGATTTCCCTGATCTTGCGCTGGGCGGTCTGGGAAGGGAGCACGAAACAACAGGGGTGACAACACCAGAGCTGAGCCCCCACCAACCCTACAGCACCACAATCCTACAGACACTAACACCAGGCCAAGCATGTGATTCTGTGATACTTTTGCTTTGCTAAAGCAAAGGTTTGGCTGTTCTTCCATCACTCAAGATTTYGGGGTGTCACCATGCCCTCACAGTCATGAACCCAGCCTGGTTAGATGCACCCAAGTGGGAYGCAGGAGCCATTTAAACTCCATGTCCAAGGCACAGATTCTGGCTGAATCRAGCCAATCTTTAATTTTGATGCAGCCAAAAACTCCTTCAGTGCATCCTGGGCRCACAGAAACCACTCAGAGCAGCTTAGGGGACTCTGTGCTGTGGCCTTCCTCAAAGTGGGAATGTTGGGAGAGCCATGGCCAAACCTTACCTGACTGGCAAAGAAATGCCCAATGATTTTGACGACGACCTCCTCGTTCTCGTCCGGGGTTTGGTCTCGCGGCACGATGACTTCTGCGCTTGTTAAGTTCTGCAGTTCATTCACCTGAGCAAAYGAGAGATCCAGGTTTTGCTGGGGAAGAGCCAAAATCCTCCACTGCTGGTGCCACCCCAGCTCTGAGCCATGGCACCAGGCTGCTCACACCCTGTCCCCTTGGGATGGCTGCCATCCAAGCGCCACCGCCAGGACAAAGGGACATCACTGATACCACAGAGCACCTGGACAGAGGTGATGGGATAGATAAGGGATGGATAGGGGATAGATAGGGGATGGATAGGGGATGTCCAACCCTCTACTCCCAGGCCAGGTGAGACTCCACACGCCCCCACCTACCGTCTTGCCACCCTTGCCGATGACACGGCCGGCAGCGAAGGAAGGCACCTTGATGTGTGCTTCGAGCTTCACTTCTTCTTTCGGGTTAAAGAAGTTCTCCTCTTTCAGCTTCCCAAATATTCGCCCCTGGGCCTGGAGAGGGCACAAAAGGGACACAGAGGTGGCGGGCAGCATCCTGGAGGTGGCCTGCTGTGCCCTTCCTTCCCACAGGCAACGATGTGGTCCCAAAACTGTGGTCCCAAGCTGAGAAGCCCCCCTGGCATGGTGGGGACCAAAGGGATGCTCTCACTTTGCCCCTGCCCATGTCCCCAAGCCAGCCCCCACCCTGTGGCCATCATACCTTGAACTGAGCCTCAGGTGGCCCCGTGATGATCACCATGCGCTCGCTGGCATCTGGACCTTCTGCTGGGGCAATCTGCAGAGGGATGGGAAGGAGTGTGAGTGTGACCCCTCCTCGGGCAAGACCTCCCCTCTGTGGGACACCTCCCATGCAGGGACACCCCCATGCAGAGACACCCCTCTACTCGAGCAGTGGTGACAATCAGGATGCTGCAGGACTGGGTTTCCACTCATTTAGGGAGCAAAACCATTCACCAAGGGCTCCCCTCTCTGCCCTCAGCAGTGGGAAGGGGAAACTGAGGCACAAAGCCCTGACCCAGCCCCTCATTCCCGCTCACCTTGATGGAGGCACCAGCAAACCGTGCCAGCTGCTTGATGTGCTGCCCCTTCTTCCCAATGATGGCCCCCACTGCCTGGGTTGGGATGAACAAGTTCACAACCTCCTGCTCCGGCAGCTGGAAAGGGCAGGAAGAGCCAGAGGGTCAGGAGAACAGCTGGACCAGGGGGCTGCTTCCCCTGCCAGCATTCCAGCCTTGAGGAGGTGGTGGGCTGGGTTGGGTTGGGTTGGGCTAGGTGGGGCTGGGTTGGATTGGGTTAGGCTGGGTTGAGTTGGGTTGAGTTGGGCTGGATTGGGCTGAGCTGTGTTCTGTTGGGTCGTGCTGTGGTCCTGGCACACACTCCTTGCTTTTTGCCTGCCCTCCCACAAGATGCCCAAGTGAAAACCTCATGGCAGGAGGTGCCAGGGCACTTTTGGGGAAGGGAAACTTACAGGATGCTGATGGGGGAAGGCTCCAGCTGGGGGGGCTCCRTACAGACTCGACAGATAGGCTGAGGAGCCCTGTGGTGGGAGAGAAAATGAGGGGCAGTGACATCAGCGATGTCCCCAAGGTGCCAGCCCATTCCCACACCGCCACCCCGACATGGGGAGAGTGTCACCACCATGAGTGACATGAGGGACACAGCSACCACCCCTCATCCCCTGAAACCCCTCCAGGAGAGCACAGGCACATCCAAGGATGAGTTGCAGCCCGGATCCTATGGCACAGCAAGAGGCTGGGAAGGGGATGGGAGCTCCCAGTTAACCCCAGTCCCTCCCCAYTGCTGCTTTTTTGGCTTTGTCCTGCTAATATTTGTATCAGAAAAAAMCATCTCCTTCTGGCCTCACCAGGGGCCTTGAAAAAGGCCACACAAATCCTTGGRGTGAAGGACCCCACAGCAAACACTGCCCTTCAGGAGACCCGTCCTGCTCCTCTCCATCACACCCACAAATACTTCCCACAGCTGTCTCCCAAAGGTTGTGCACACAGGCACAGCACCCTCCCTCCACAGGCTGAGTGACCAACCAACCCTCCTGGAGCCCTCCAGAGCCACCACACACCCCCCACATCCTCCCAGCACTCACCGTCCTCCTCCGCCCGCTCTGCTGCTGGCATTGCAGGGAAAGAAAACAGCACAGGCAAATTAACCCACAGCTCAGAATAAGTTATTTAGGGACTAATGGAGGCAGCCCACAGTGCCTGAGCAACCTGGGATGGACCTTCTCCACCAGCACCTTGGCTACCCTGCTCTCCTGGCACTGCACCATCCCTACCCACTGTCACCTCAGGCCATGGTGGGCTTGGGGTCAGGACTGAAGACCACCTACATGGTTTTTCCATGCTCTCTTTTGAGACAAGCACCCTTGGGACACAGCCAGTCCTTAAAACACTGGTGGAACCCAGCTCAGCACAACCCAGGGATGCAGGGATGCAGCACAACCCAGGGATGCCCCTGATCTTCTCAGTGGTTGCCACCTTCATTCCCCGTCCTCTCCGCTTTGCTGCTGCAATGAGCATCCTCCCCAAAATGAGAGTCAGAGCTCCCCATGAGGTGGCTCCTACAGCTCCAGTGTCCACCCAAACCCAACAGCTCCAGGCACCAGGAACACGCCACACTTACTGCAAAGGGGTGGTAGGGGGTGGCAGCTGCAGCCCCCCGGGCCCCGGGGGTGGATGGCAGCATGGACAGCCCTGTGGAGAAGATGCCCAAAGCACTGAGGTTCAGCCCTGGGATCAGGTTGGCCTGTTGCTAGGAAAGACATGGAGAAAGGTGTGAAAGGTGGAGGAGAACTGGGCTTCTCAACACAGGCATGGGCGAGGCCCAACCCTGGCTGTAACAGTGACCTCCACTGCGAATTTTTGTGTGGCTGAGGGCTGGGGAGGCACGGGGAGGGCTGGGCTTACGTTGACGGCCACCACGTCGCTCTCGTAGGCCTCGCGCAGCTTCTTCATGATCTCCACCTCGGCGTTGGAGCAGGCCTCCGTGCTGCCCTTCACCGTGATGGTGCGCTCGGGGTTGTAGATGGTCAGGTCCTGCAAGCTGCCCCACGGGAAWACCCAGAGAAACGGTCACACCCCTCCTTCAAGTCAAGGAAAACCCCAGGAGAACTCAAACCACAGCCGAGGGTTCCCCACGGGACAGAGGGAGAGCCACGCGCCCTCTCCCCGCGTGACACCTGGGATGAGGAACATCCACCTGGGACAGGGAATGCACATGGGAGGGCACAGCTGCTCTGTTTTCCAGCTCCAGCACTGCTTGTACCATGGTGGACAGAATGGGGTGGCCTGATGCTCACCAGGACTTCACTGAATCATTGAATCATGAAATGGTTTGGGTTGGAAGGGATGYGACAGCGCGTCCAGTTCCACCTCTGCCATGGAAAGGGACACCTCCCACTAGACCAGATTGCTCCAAGCCCTGTMCAACCTGGCCTGCAACMCTTCCAGGGATCCAGGGCAGCCACAGCTTCTCTGGRCAATCTACCACCCTYGCAGGGAACAATTCCTTCCCAATATCCCATCTAACCCTGCTCTCTGGCCATGGGAAACCATTCCCCCCAGTSCTGTCACAGGAACTTACGGGGAGATGGTGATCTTGGTGCCCGTGTCCTGCTCAATCTTCTTGAGGTTGCGGCCTTCCTTGCCAATCAACCTCCCCACCAGGCTGTTGTGTGCCAGGATTTTCAAGGGAATCTCTTCTGCTCTAAAACCGATCAAGAAAAAAATAAAATCTAAAGGTCCAGCCAGTCAGGCAACACAGAAATCTCCAGCCACAGGTACGAAGGATGCGTTGGGAAGAAGGACCACCACCACGGTGCCCCACCAGGCTGTGGCTGAGCCAGGAGCACTCACGATTTMGTTTCATCAGCCTCCTTCTGCATGATGTCCAGGATCATGCGGCACGCTTCCGAGCACCCCTCTGGCGTGGCGTGGATGGTGATGGGCTTCTCGGCAGCGCCRGCGTTCTCCTTCCGATGGATGTCAACCCTGCGGCGAAACAAGCAGCAGAGAGGAGCCCCTCAGATGGGTCTGGGGTCACACGGAGGTTTCTGAGAGCTCAGGAGCTCAGAAAAGCTCATTTCAACACTTGCTCAAGCTGTGGGGTGAACCTGGGTGTCAGCTGCCTCTACCAGCACCTGGCTCACGCAAGCCCAGGCAGTGTTTGGTTTTGGGCGGTTTGGATCGGATTTGGACCACGTTCGCCCGTAGGACCCGAGGTCCTGGAAGCTGAGGGGTGTCACAACATCAACCAATGCACGGAGGGGGCAGAACAAAATCCTCAACTGGACAAAAGCCCTGAGCAACCTGGTCTATCATCATCATCTCTGCCGCCAGCCCCGCTCGGAGCAGGAGACGGGATCAGAGGCCCTGCCGAGCTCCGCCTCTCTCTGCACAGCACCCGAGGCTGTCCAGCCAGCACGTCCTTGGGCACAGAGAGCACTTACCCGTGGGCAGCGTCTGTCTGTCCCGACACGGAGGCACCCGGCAACAACAGCGCTGGTACTCACGCCCTTCCCGGGGGGACCAGCAGGCTCCCGTGCGCAGCGGCAGGGACCGTGCTCTACTCCTCTGGTCCTCCCTCAGCTCATGGCGGGAGGAGGCACGGCCTCCAGCTCGCTCCTCACGCTCAACCGTACCTGGCAAAGCCCTGAGAGAGAGGGAGAGAGGAAAGCAGGGTAGGAGACTCCCGCACCTCGACCACGCGCCTTGGGCAACAGGGGGAGGAACCCTTGTGTCTTCTCGGCGCGATCCACGCGCTCTTCCCGCAGGAGGGTGACGCCGTGCTGTGGCCATCCTGCCATCGGCCACCACCTTGGTGTCCCTGCCAGATCCTCCGAGCAGGTGTGGCAGCGGCAGCTCAGGCACTCGGGAATGCTGCCAGCACTCGGGTCCCCTCCGGCCACGTCTGCGAGGTCCTGTCCCGACGGGATCATCCAGGGCGCTGCTGCACGTGCCAGGCCAAGGGCTGTGGGACAAMGTCACCACACAGTGCCATGCTAGGACGCTGCAGGGTCCAGGTGGGTTTGTACAGGTCAATTCTTCAAGAGCCAGCACGTTGGAACAWGGACGGTGGAAGGGGAGCAGCTGGGAGAGCCTTCCCTGGGAGAAGGGACTCCAAAGGGACCCAAAGTGGTTCCATCCAAGCACTGAACAGGGAGGGAAGACAGCATGATTCCCTTTGTAGGCTCCATCTCTCCAGATCTCCCGTGGCTTCAGCTGGTGCTCCCAGCCATGGAGCTCCCTCAGGTTGGCCTGGAGGATCCGTTCCCAGCAGGTACAGGGACACTTGCTGCCACCCCTCCGATGGGGACAGGGTGAACACATCATGATGGCCACATGAGGCGATGACAGAGCAGGTAGGGCGARTTGATGAGGAATCCCAACAAACCCCACAGACGGGAGCCACGCAGCAGCTGAGGCTGGTGGAGAGGAGAACACGGCTGAGCCTTCGTGCCAGAGAGGGACCAAGCGCCAGGGAAGTGCTGAACGGAGGCATCGAGGTGACGAGGACCTTGGACAAGCCTCAGAAATGGGCACAAGCCAGGCTCCTGGCTGACCAACCCATCCCATGGGATCACCAGGTTCAGGATGATGAGCACAGAAGACACATCCCATGTCTGGATGTGTGGGCACAAGCTCACTTGGCAGAGAGAAGAAGRGATGCCAGGAAGGGGTCACTGCTTTCAGGCACGTCCCRCCCCAGAGAGCTGGAGAAGGGAGAGCTCTGGAGCTCCCAGCACATCCCAGTGCYGCTGCTGAACTGCTCCATTCCAACAGGAGGATGGAGAAGGGGACTTTGAGTACCTTCACCCCATCACCAGGTGCTGCAGGGAGGGATGACCAGGGCTGGGGGGACAGGGCTTGCCAACGGTGCAGCAGGAAAAGCCTCCAAGAGACCTTAAGGTGGGCTGGGAATGCTTCAGGAGTGGCTGCCACAAGGGACAGCCCTCTCCAGGGGGACAACACAGTGTGCCTGTAGGGTTATCCTGGTGCCAAGGCTGCTGGGTAGCCATGATCCTCTCCTCACGGAGCTCCAAGGGCTGTGGAAGGTCACCTGCTGGGGTGGGCTCCTGGTCTGGGCTTCTTCATGGGAAAACACAGCTCAGCCTGGGGACAGTTTTGCCTCCTGGGGCTCAGAAGYATCTCTGGGATCTCTGTGTGTGGAACCAGGCGTGAAAGCCAACGTGACCAGAGGAATCCAGAAGCCAACATCTCCCTGGGGAGGAGCAGGGGCCGGGCAAGAGGATGTCACCCTCGGATCATCACCGGCAGATGAGGGTGGCCTGGGCAGGGACAGAGTGTGGGATGGCACCCAAAGAGAAGGACGGGCTCCTGTGGCTGCCTGGGATGGATTCCTGAGGGTTCCCTTCACCCAAGCGTGAGCAGAGGCAGCGCCTCACTGCAGGCAGGGCAGGAGAGGGCACAGCACTGAGCAGGACCTTCCTCCATGGCCCAGGTCTTCGGGGCAGGCACACGGAGCCACCCCACCAGGAGGGACAATTCAGTGGCAGAAACTGCTCCAAGCAACAGCATTTGGTTTCGTGGCTGGGAGAAACTGGCACCTTCCCACCTTCCTTGCTAGGCTCARGGCTTGGAAAGGGCAAATTCCGTTCTTGGGTGGTGAGGACACAGCTACACCTGCTGCTCATCCCACCAGGACTCACCTGGAGAAGGGCTTGCAGCCAACCAGGATCTGCTCACCAGGCTACCAGGTGAGCAAGCCAGGCTCCAAGAGYTCCTCTCCCTACTCCTCTGCCCCTTTCCATACAAACCTCCTCCTGCCAACCCAGCACCAGGGTCTGGCTCATCTCTCTACCTCCAGCCACACTACTACCAAAGATTTGCCTCTAAAAACTCCTCTGAGAACTAGGATGCTCTGGGACAGGACTCCTACGTCCCATGGGATCACCAGGTTCAGGATGATGAGCACAGGAGAAGACAGCTTGGGGTTAAACACAAACACACCTGGGCAGGAACAAACCATGCAGGAAAACCATGCAGAGAATGAGCGGTGAGATCAGGAGAATAGCAACAAGAGAAACATGGAAAACTTTGGCAAGACAACCCCACTTYTTGGGTTTTTTCCCTTTTTTAGTTCAAAAATAAACACGTTAATAGCTAAAAAAGGCTTCAAACAGTTACAAAAGGCCATCCTTCTCGTGGCAATGCCCCCACAGTGTCCCTTTCCCCTCAACATCTCCAGCCCATATGGGATGCTGCAGGATGAGCAAATCCCATAAGAACCAAGATCACTGCACTGAGGATTCACCTTTAGGATTTGATCCCCAAACTTGCCATTTCTCCCTAAAGCCTCWTCCCATAAAGCTGTTCTCATGAGGCTTTAGGAACTCATTCCAGGCCTTTTTCCAGTGTGCATCCCCCTCCTGCAGCACCCAGACCACCCTGGCCAGCAGGAATGGTTCAGCACCTGAGCTCTGCCACCACCCCAAGAARCCAGCAGTGGCTGGCACTCCAAAGCCCCCAGTGCAGGGAGAACCCGAGCTGGGACCTACAGCACCCTAGGGAAGGAAACAAAACCATTGGAAGTACTTACTTGGACTGGGTTTGCTTAGTAAGGTTCTTTATGGTCAAGCCCTCCTTTCCTATGATCGCACCAACAAACTGCGTGGGCACCAGCATCCTCAGTGGGAACTCGAGCTGTTTGGGCTGTGAGGAGCCCCCCGGGGAGGAGCCCCGCTCCCTGGAAGAGTGGCCCCCGCGGCGGGATCGCTGGGGGGGCGGAGGGGAGCTCACCTCTTCATCCGGGATGTAGGAAATCTTGAAGGAATAGTTCTCAAACTGCTGGTCGCTCAGCTTCTCTATTGCTCTGCAAGGCAGGGAGGTGCAGGGGGCGGTGAGGAGCTCCCCAGGACACCTCCAGCACCCCCACCACATGCAGAACATGGTTCCCAACTCGCATCTTCCTCCCTCCCCACTCTGGAGAAGGTGGCCATAGGAAGTCAGAGCCCCACACTTTTCCCACCAGGAGCAAGCCCCATAACCTGGTGGGACATCATCCCCTCCCATCCCATCCATGCCAAAGCTGGCACATGGCTTTTCCCCCAGCAGAGGTGGGATGGCAGCCCAGGGACCTGCCCTTCGCCTGGAGCTACCACGCAGCATGGGAATGGCCCCACAGGCTCTTTGGACACGGCAAAGGTGACAGAGCAGCTCTGAGCCACCAGGGAGAAGGATGCAGCACGTGSTGTCCCCTCTGCTGGGAACTCCCTTCCCGGCTGGATGAGGCCGGGAGGCAGCACCTGGACTCTCCATCCCCCAASCCCTCCTCAGCTGTGATGTTTGGCCACGCTGGCATCTGCCATGACCCTGCCTGGCTCCAGCTTTCCCTGCTGCTACCACATCCCACTGCTGACAGATCACAAGCAGCTCCTTGCCAGGCCTGAATTCCACATCCTCTGAGGACTTCACCATCCCTTTCCTAAGTCCAAAAACGTCTCTTATCCCAAAGCATTAAGCGCTGCTGTGCTGGAGAAACTCGTCTTCCTTTATTGCCACACCTCCCAAGACCATGGTGGGATTTTTGGGGCTGTCCTGTGCAGGATTTGGACTCGGTGATCATTGTGGGTCCATGACTCTAAGACACTCGTGTCATGTTTATCTGTGGTCCACAGCACATCCAGCTGAGGCTGGAGGCACCAGAAGGATTCTCCTCTGCCCTCCTGGACCGGCAGATCCCTGTCCCTGCCTCTGTCCTCACTTATCCAACACCACAATGGGTCAACTCAGATGGAAAACTGGTAGAACATCCATCAACAAATGGACTCACAACAGCTCTTTGTGGCCTGGGATCTGCTCTTGACCATATAAAAAATGCCCTGGCCACTACTAATAATAAGCTCWTTACTTACTGGCTGGTGTCCAGCACAGGGCTGAGGTCTCTACAAGACTGGAACAAAACGTTTTGTTTGGAACCACGCTTCCACTTCCGAAATAACCTGTACTACCCCATCTCCCATGCCAGGGGAGAAGGCAGAGGACAGCCCAGGGGTGGGACAGCTTAGAGAAGCCTGGAAGATACCTGGGGCTCCTTGGGAAARCTGGTGTGGTGTGAAATCAAACCAAACCAAACCCCACTCACACTTTTGCCTCCTCCTTGGTGGCGTAGGTCACGTTGACCACGGCAGTTTCTGTGTCTGTGTTCACTGTGGGAGCAAGAGAAGCAGAGCTGGATCAGGGGTGGGAGAGGGGTCACTGCTGCTCTCAGCATGCTCCAGAGAGGGGGACGCAGCCAGGATGGGGGGAGGGACATGGCTGTCCCATGGCATGCCTGGGCACCCCGTGTTTTCCCCATGGCACCCTGTGTTTGCCCCATGGCACCCTGTGTTTGCCCCCAGCACAAGGAATGGGCTGGATCCAAGGCTGGACCCAAGCAGAGAGCAAGGCTGTACATCCCTGATCCACCAGTGGATCCCAAGCTACACTAAGCTCATTTTTGCTTTCAATTTTTCAGGGACCAGGGGCATTCCCAGGTCCACATCATCCCACCACTGGACAGGCGTCCCCACCTCCACCAGCAGGGTTTGTGTCCAAAACCCACTTCAGACCAGTGCTGCTGGTCTGCTTATCCAACTAGGTTTCACCCCAGTGGGCTTCCTGCAGCCTGGGCAGAGCTGGGGAGCAGCACTGGGAGTTCTGCAGGGATGARGACCATGCTGGACCATCTTACCTTGCTCTACATTCTCCACCGTGCCATACTGAGCTAAGAGGCCATCCAGCACCTGGGGACAGAGCAGCAAACAGGGCAGGTGAGGCCCCAGGCAGGCAGGGCAGGAGCCCACCCCACCCACAAACACCCTGCAGCACCAYCCACCTGCATCCCATCATCCCAGAGCTGACCCAGCACTCCAGGCTGGCCCCAGCCCTGCCACCCAAAGCAGGCAGGAGCTGGAGCCCAGTTCCAAGCCAAAGGGTGGCCCATGTGCAGGCCATGTGCTCCAGCAGCAGAGCTCACGCTGCTGGAGAAGGAGATGAAGGGGATGTTTTTGGGATTTTTGGGATCAGCCACTTCTTACCTCCCACTGTAGGTGGGGAGGGATGTTTCGGATCTGGATCTTCCTGCTCCTGCAAAGACAAAGCCCTGGGTTAGGGCCTGCAGGCGCCTCACAGCACAGGGAAAAGCCTCTCTGGGAATCAGACAGCAGCTGTGACAGCTTCCCAAAGCATCCCACCTCCCACACCCAGCCAGGGCAGCTCAGCCCCAGGGAGAGCCATTTCTCCTCGCTGTGCCCTGGCCACCACTGGGGCTGAGGCTCTCTCTGGAATGCTCCCTCCTCATGCTGGCTGTCAGGTTTCCAAGGAAACCTCCTGAAAGGAGCCTCTGCAGAGCCACGACCGCACAGGGATGCACAGACAGCCCTGCCCACGCTGCTCTGGGCTGGSAGCAGGACCCCAGCCTGGCCAGGGCCAGTCCTGCTATACCCTGAGGAGAACTCTCCAAAAGCACACCCAGCTGAGGCTCACCACTTCCCAGCAACGTGGGGCTGCTCTCCTTAGGGAAACCCAAATAAATATCCCTGCAAGCCCGAGCTTGGAGATGGCCAACACACCCAACCTTGTCCAGTGGTACTTCCAAACTCACATGACAACACGGCTCACTCCCAGCCTGGCTGGACGTGGTTTCATTCCCAACCTGGACATGGTTTTATTCCCAACTTTGTTATGGTTGCATTCCCAAACTGTGGTTTCATTCCCAACTTTGTTAGGGTTGCATTCCCAAACTGTGGTTTCATTCCCAACTTTGTTAGGGTTGCATTCCCAAACTGTGGTTTCATTCCCAAGCTGGCCATGGCCCCATTGCCAACCTGGCTGTGGCTGCACAGGAAGCCCTGCCAAGGTTTCCCAGGGGTAAGAGCCCCCAGACATCTCCTCAGCCTGGCTGTGAGATGTGCTGGGGCAGGGACAAGTTTCTGACACAGCCCAAGATCCATGCAGGATCCAGCCAAGCCATGAGCCACGAGCCACCCTGTTGCCATAAGGTAGGAAAATCATAAAGAAAGGCTCCAAAAACTCAAGSCTGCTCTCCTTGTCAGGCTTGGCCTTTGCAAGTTCCCATGTGAAAGCAATCCTAGGGAGAGAGCTCACTAGCATAACAATCTATTCCTAGGTGAAACACAGCTAACACCTGTATAAACTGCTTTTACACTGTTAGTTTTCATTTTTCTATCTCKCACAAACAACTTTTCCAGACTGGGAGTCTGAGTGATCTCCAAGAGATACACCTCACCCCTGAGATGATGGGTGCCAGGCTGCGAGGCCAGAGGGCCTGAACAAATCCCATTGAGTCCCAAACCACTGGAGAGAGCCAGACACGCTGCCCAGTGACCCCCAGCACCTCCCAGACCCAAACCCACGGGGCCACCTTCACCCCAAGGTGCCACTGCTCAGCTCCAAGCCAAAGCATCAGCACAGCCACCCTCCTCTCCCACGTGGGAACCACKGGGAGGGCCCAGGCTGGGCATCCCAGAGCTGCTCTCTATTTGGGGTTCACTCAGCTCAGCCCACCCGTCCCCAAAGCCCAGCAGCCCAGGGGACACAGGGAACTTGGAAGGGGCACATCCAAGAGAAGCCAGCACAGCAGCTGGACAAATCTCCTTGCCACTCCTGGAAAAGCCCTGCCTTGAACTGAATTGCTTCAGAGCCATAATTTCCCTACTCCTCTGCCAAGGGAGATGCCAGAGCAGCCCTGGCCTCCCCAGGTGCTGCCTCACCCTCCCAAAACACCCAAACAGAAGGACCACAGCAGGTGCCACACAACCCCACTTCCCAACGAGACRTGACAGCATATTCCCACTTCCAACATCCATCACACCAGAGCACAGCATCTAAAGGCACCCAAAGGGCACTCAGGCTTCAGCTCCCACGGGCAGCATTCCCAGCAGCTCCACATCACCCCTCAGCACTGAAGACAAGGTTACTGCTCCTCCTGGGTGTGCTCATGGCTCTTGTAACTCCACACCTGGGCGAAGCAGTGCTGGACCCCACACAGCCATCCCTGATGGAGCCAGGGATGCACACCTGGAGCCATGACAGCTGGGTGAGTTATTCCCAGGGRCATGGGAATAACTCACCCATTCCCAACACCACTCCCAGGAGAACTTTGTGGCAGAAACCCCCTTTATTTTGACTTTTGTTTTTATTTCAGTTTCATTTTCCCAAACCCCAGGGTTGACTCCAGGGCATGCTGGCACAGGAGYTGATGATGGCCACGCTTCACCCACCCAGTTTTGCAGCAGACTGGTGGGAATTTAAGGAATGAAATAAATCCTAATAACCAGATGGGGGAAAAACACTCAGCTGTGTGATGCAACTGCTGTAGTGAGCGCCCTCAGATAACCTGGAGAGCTGCAGCCCTCTGGCTCTTCCTCCACACACCCACCTCGCTGCCTCAGCAGCTTCAAGGACTGAAGAAACCAGGCTCAGCTGCTTTCTTTCCTTCTAAATTGATCCCAAACCAGTCCTGCTCACCAGCAGCTCGAGGAGGAAGCAGCTCCTCCAGCCCAGAGCAGGGTTTGGGCGCCGGGAGCTGCTGGCAGCACAGGGAGGATGGAGCAGTGAGTGAGGAGGTAACGTGGGCTCGTGAAATAACCCAGGGTGGGGCTGTGTGTCCTCTCATGCACCCACCAGAGCAGAAYCCTGGGGCTGGCAGCACAACCCTGCAGGGAAAGGGGATGGAAAACCAACCCCCAGCCATCCACACCCTGCCAGCATCACCACCGCTACCTGCACTGCTGAAATCACGCAGTGAAACAGGAAAGCCTTAAAACTTGGGCTTTGTTGCCCAGGATAAGGAGGATTGAGGGGTTTTTGGCACAATCCCCCCTTTTCCAGCATGGCTTCCAGGGAAAGAGTGGGTAAAAACCCCCTCGAAATCCAGGGACACAGAAGGACAAGCACAAAAATGTCATGAAGTTGTGAAATGAGAATGAGCCACCAACCCCCTGCCCAACACCCACAATCCTTCCTGGATTTTCCCTGTTGGCCCCATGGATCACCCACCCATCCCTTTGTCAAGGTGAAGCTCCAGAGGGGCTTTGTCTCCCACAAATTTGGGAACTAGAAACAAGCTGGCTTCAAGACAAGCTCTATAATACAATAATAAAACCTCAACAAAATAATCCAACAATAAAATAATATTGTGATAGAATGCTATACAGTAATRTCATACAATAATATAGAAAAATAATATATAATGGTATGTAATTAATACAGTGGAATAAAAGGGATGGCTTCAGCACTCTCTGCCCTAAAAAACACAGATTTTATTCCTACTCACACTTTGTAATATCTTACTTTAATAAAGCTTAAAGGGATTTTATCACCTTCCACCTCAGATCAGTGCTGAGGGCAGAGAAAACACGCTCTGCCACCTCCTGTTTTCCATAAAAATCAATTTTCAAGAGAGCTGGGCAAAAAAAAGCAAAGGGAAAACATGCTGAAAACCCAGTGGGGGCTCTGCCTGCTTTATGAAATATTTGTCCCAGGCAAGAAAACATCTACCAAAAAACGATTCCCATCMTCAGGCAGGGACCAAACTCCATCCCAGCTGAATTTTCCAGCTCGGAGCCTGAGCCAGCCACAGCCCCCTGACCAGGCAGGGAAGGAAGTGGCTGCTGGATTAGCGACTGCTCATTATTACATTTATTTTTTGGGCTTACTGGGGCTGTCCTGGAGGAGTTTTGCTGTCTCCAAGCCCACCCAGCAGCGGATCCGTGAGCATTAAAGAGCTGCCCCAGTTCCCAGCAGTTGCCAGGAGGCTGCGGCTGCCCCAGTTCCCCTCCCAAGGCGGGGGCTTTGCTTTTGCTCTGAAGGAATTAAAACCCCGGGCTGGAAAAGGGCCGGGCAGCAGCGGAGAGCCCCGGCCCCGTGCGCGGATCAACAATGGGCATGGACGGGAATCGGGAATCCGGCCCATCTGTCACCACCAGACCGCGGGGAAAACAAAAGAGGGAGGGCAGGAGGAGGGGGGAAAGGAGAAGGTACAAAAAAAAGAGGGGAAAAAAACAAAGAGAGGGGG
>JACDOX010000125.1:1509099-1531933 GCA_014549065.1 Cardinalis cardinalis | reverse complement strand
GACAGGGTCTCGATGGCCCGGATGGCCCAGTTTTGGTCCGGGTAGTCCACGAAGGCGTAGCCGGACTTGAGGAGGACCTGGCCGGGCAGGGGCAGCTGCCGCTCCCCGAAGAGCTGCCGGAGGTCCTGGGCGGTGGCGGCGGGGCTGAGGTTGCCGATGTACAGCTGGTTCATCCTCCGGCGCCTCATCGGGAGCCCCCCGGGCTCCTCCCCGGGAGCCCCCCCGGCTCCTCCCCTCCCGGGAGCGGGACGGACGCGGGCTCGGGAGGGTCCCGCTCTGCGCCACCGGCCCCGGCCCGGCGGAGCCTCCGAGAGCGGCGGGCGGAGCCCGGCCCGGCCCGGCCCCGGGGCCGCCCCGCGGGGGGGCAGGTGGAGCCGCCAGACCCCCGCGGGGACGGCCTGGGCTGGGGGGAGCGGCCCCGTGCCCCCCGCCCGTCTGTACGGGAACGCACCGTGCCCAGCACCCCCGCGCCCCCGCACCCCGATCCCTCTGCCCTGGAACCCACTGAACCCCATTCCCCCTAAATCCCCGCAGCTCGTCATCATCCCCGAGCCCTGTGCCCTGGGACACATCGTGCCCATCACCCCCGATCCCTCCCTGTGCCCTGGGACACATCGTGCCCATCACCCCCGATCCCTCCCTGTGCCCTGGGACACATCGTGCCCATCACCCCCGATCCCTCCCTGTGCCCTGGGACACATCGTGCCCCATCACCCCCGATCCCTCCCTGTGCCCTGAACCCACCGTACCCATCACCCCCAGTCCCTCCCTCTGTCCTGAACCCACCACCCCACACCGCTCCAACCCCTTTGCCCTGGAAACCACAACAGCCCCAACCCTTCAGGAGTTCCTTCAGGGAGAGGAAATCGCTCAGGAACCAAAGAAAATAAATATATAAGAAACACTTATTTATATTTATATATATTTATCTACGTAATTACGTAATACAATTAAAACAAATACACAAACATGATAAATAATATAATGTTTTTACAGTGSTTTTTTTTTTGGAAAACAAGAATGTGTGAACCCTTCCCAAGCCAGATCCAACCAGCCATCCCTGCGTGTGATCCCATTGTCGGAAAGGCTCCAGGAGATGCCGAGCCTGTGCCAGACACTCCAGTCATGAGCTGTGCACGTTCTCTGCCCGCTGGTAGATGGCTCCTGCAGCCTCTGGGCTCTGCTGAAGGGTGTCCTCAGGTCACCAGGAGTTGGTGCCACCACCTGCCTGCAGGTTAAGTGACATTTTTCTCTCTCCTTTTGAGAATAAAAGCATAATCCTTGTGGAATTGCGTCGAGGACATGATTGGAGGCAGAGATAAGGTGCAGAATGATCYTGGCTGGGTGGGTGACAAGCGGCCTTGTGCCCTTGGAACGGAGCGTTGTGTCCAGGGCCAGGTGTTCCTTCCTGTGCTGGGGGGTGAAGGGCAATAATCTGAATTCCCCAGATTTTAAGGCAATTAAGGACACTTAAACCAGCACTCCTCCTGCTGCTCCATCCCACTGCCAGTCTTGCCTGGCATACGGAGATGGATGGAGTAGGAATAGCGGTGACGGGTGCTCAATGCCATGCCTACAGCAAAAATAGATGTGGTTGGGCTGCGATGATGCAAAGCCAGAAGAATCCTTCTCCTCCGATTTCTCCGGCTTTGCTTTCAGTGCAGCTCCTGCCTGGCTGTCATTTGTCACCGGTGCTCACGGCTCCTCCATCCCCAGTACATTTTTTGGGGTGATTTTAGGCTGAAATTGGTTGATAAAGCCCTTTTCAAAGATCTGGTTCAGGTCATTCCTGCCTCCTCAGGGATGAGCTATCGACAGGAATGGGGTAGGAAGCTGCTGGTTCATTGTGTAAGGTCACTGCTACTGGGAAGCAGTGGGAGAAACACGAGGTTTTTGGGATTAATTAGTGCCCACAGGATGCAATACTCATTTCCTACTCCTCAAATCAGCCTTCTGCTGGAGCTGGATGTGACAGAGGAGTCTCCTGCAGTTACCTGCATGAGCTCATCCCTCCTGCCCCTGATTTTTGTCTTTGCAGAAAGAGCTCAACAAACTCCTGCAGATGCTTTCCCAACCCTATGGAGCTGATACTGTTCCCCAGTTTTGGTGGATCTGTCTTGGTCCACATGTGATGTTCAAGGGAAGTCCGTGCTTTGGGGAGGAAGATTTCAGAGCACTGGTACAAAACAGCTGGAGAGGTGACAACCAGATGKGAAAAAAGGTCCTAAAAGTGGTGCAGGATCCAGCAGGAAAGGGAAAGCATCTTCCAAGGGTAGCCTTTGGCTACATTCCTCCCTGGAAAGAGATGCTGGCATGGAATGAGTCTGGAATGCRGCAGCAAGACTGATAAAATGAGCAAAAGGCCATGAGAGGTTGAAGGGGGGTTTGTTTAGACTGGAAAAGGACAGGATAACCCGTTGTGTGTGAAGGGCTGCCTTGAAAGAACAGGACAAACTAGGAAAAAAACAGTGTTTGGTCGATTGGATATGGGAAGAGCARGAGATGCTGTTCCTCAGCTGGAGGTTTTGGGAGGAGGTCGGGCAAACATCTGGGACTACCAAATCCACGCTGGGGCCAGCCTGGGGGGTTCCTGAGTCTCCTCCCAGCYCAGGAGAAACAGTCTGGCCCACAACTCCATTTTATCCCAACCCTTTGGTAAGCCTGTCTCRGAGCAGGCAGGTTGGGATCCACGAGGTTCCATCACCCTGTTCTGKCAGACTGGTCTTACTGGGACTTGCACTCGGGGCACTGGTTGGGCTCCTGCTAATGGAACACCTGTGTTGGGATTGCTCCTTGTATCCCACATCCCCAGAGGGTGCTGGGAAAGGACAGAGGAAGGACAGCAGGGGGAGGGAGGATCCTGCCTCGAGCCAGCAGGGATGTGGTGCCTCCAGAAGTCACCCCAGGAGGCTGCAGTAATCCAAGTGGGAAAAGCCCAGTGACCTGGTCCAGGAGGAACCCACCTCATCTCTCTGACCTGCAAGTTTTCCCTGAATCCTTAAGGATATTTTCCACTATTCGTCACACAGAGAATCTCAGGAGAGCTTCATCCCACCCCTGCACTGCTGGGATTGGGAACAAGGTGGGAATGCAGCTGCTCATTGCTCCGTGGGGGACACCTCTGGCTGCAGAGACTGCACAGGTCAGGCAGTGCCAGAACAAAGCCCCGAGTAAACCCTGTCCCAAAAATGAACCCATTTCCTTAAGGAAAGGACTTGGTTTSTTGTCCTTCGCTCTCCCCAGCCTGTGGCAGAGATAACTGTGCACAGTGGGACTGGGACATGCTGCCAGAGCAGCTCCCAGCTGCCCCTCACCACTCTGAGCAAGCCACCAGGCAGCTCCAGGCTGGGCCTGATCCCAAATTTCCCTCATGTGGTGGTGATGAACTGTCTGAAATACAATTTTTGGCTTTTAGAAACCTCCCAGCTGGAGAATGGTGCAGCTGCTATGGAGGAGAGGGAAGAGCATGAAGAACTGGCAAGGAAGCAGCCCACCTTGGGAGACAGAAGAGCAGAGCTGAGAAAATAATTCACAATTYGGTTGGAAAATGCATCCATGCTTTTCAACCCTTTTGCTCACCCTTTGCTGGGACATGAGTGAAAATGTACTCACTACTCAYTGGATTTCAGAAGTTTCCAAGTCTGCAGCAGTCAGGAATGCTGAGGTGGAGGCACTGGCATGGCTGGGTAATTAAATTAGTGTCTGYGTTAATTACAGCTGYGCTGGGGCTGAGCATGAGTGAGACWTTAACGATGGGAATGGTGGACAGGCACCAGGAGCTCCAAGTTTTGCTGTCTCTCCCAAGGTGGTATCAAAGGTATGGATCTGTGGGAACATGGTGTGGAGCACAGGCGAGATGCCAGAGATGGGCACTAAGCTTGGAGCTGTACACTTCCTATCCAAGCAGGAAAATGAAACAATCAGCTTCTCCCAGCTCCAAAGGTGCTCCATTGGGATGGGAGCACCTGCCTTTTGTGTGAGCAATCTGCAAAATAAATCGCTTGAACCCCAGTGAAGGAGGTGCAAGGAAAAATGGGATTTTTAGGAGCTCATGGAATTCCATGAGGAGCAGAGAGCTACTGCACTGCTTGTGCAAGGGGTGCCTGAATATACTGAACCCACAACKGCCTCCATACTGCACAGCTCAAGCTCCACAATCCCTCCAGGGCCCCTCCTCATGCCCAGGGAAAGCCAGGAGRTGCTGCAGGGACAGGAGCATGCCCTGCACAGGGAGAGGCTCAAACTGCCCCAGAGGAAATTCCACCTGCATGTGCGGGGAGAGACAGTGGCACAAACAGCTCCTGGTTTCCTTTTTCCCCTCCACGTGCTTCCAAGGTTTTTATCTGTCCTCTGCTGACAGGAAAGCAGGTCTGGAAAGGGCACAGCCTGTCACATCCAGCCAGCAGATGCTGCTCCAGCAGATTCCTCGCTGCCCTGGTGGGATCCATGCTGGGGGTCAGGGTAGGCTCCTCCTCCCAGGGATGATTCCTGCCTCACTGCTGGCAGAGCAGCAGGCCAGCCAGCTGTGGGTTCCAGCACACCACATCCCACAGCTGCCTGCCAGTCGTGCCACAGGGCAACACTACAGCCTGGGAGCATCAGAGCCTGGGCTGCTCCTGGACTGAGAGCCCTTGGAATGATTCAGCAGCAGAAGTGCTGGACAGGCTCTCCTCCCCAGGGCAGCTACAGCAGCTCTCCTCCAAACCCCAGAACAGCTTTAACGTGCATTATGGGGTGCACCTCAGCAAGCTGCTGCTCACAGACAATACCYATTTCCTCTGAAACCCTTGGTGGAATTTTTATCTGGATCTGAGCCTTATCATCAGCAACCCTGGTCCTCACAGTGACACTGAGGGGCTGGAGTGTGTCCAGGGARGGGAACAGAGCTGGGGAAGGGAATGGAGCACCAGGAATGGCTGAGGGAGCTGGGGGAACTCAGCCTGGAGCAAAGGAGGCTCAGGAGGGACCTTGTGGCTCTGCACAACTCCTGGCAGGAGGGGACAGCTGGGGGTGGTCAGGCTCTGSTCCCAGGGAACAGGGATAGGGACAACRGRAAACAGCCTCAAGTTGTGCCAGGGAAGTTCAAGTTGGACATCAGAAGGGATTTCTGCATGGAAAGGGTGGTCAGGCACTGGAAGGAGCTGCTGAAGGAGGTGGTGGAATCCCCATCCCTGCAGGGATTTAAAAACGCTGTGTATGTGGCTCTCGGGGACATGGGTACGTGGTGGCCTTGGCAGTGCTGGGGAGTGGCTGGAGTCCATCTGAGAGGGCTTTCCCAAACAGAATTATTCCATGATGCACCATGGCCTTGCACTGCTCACACCAAGCACAGACCTGGCACAGGGATTTGGGACACTCTCAGCACAGGAGCCATGTGACACACTGCAAAAAATGTGACACCAGGAGCAGCCAACTCCAAAATGTGTCACCAGGAACAGCTCAGACCATTTACAATAATTACTGCCAGGGTCCTGTTGTCCACTCTGGAGAGTAAAAACAGGTAAGTTTTAMTAAGTATCTGGATAATTTGTAAATCCCTAAGACACCTGGTGTGCTGCTGCTGGCCACCTCCTCTCCAGGCAGCTGAAGCAGGTGGGGCCTGTTCCCTCAGTCTTTCTTTGCATGATGGGACACCATTCTCCTTAAACTTTGTTCCCTACATCCACAGAAATCATCAGTTTTGACTCTAGAAATTTCCATTACTTCCACAAAACCCCACACTCTCACTACAAACCAATGAGGAAAGCTCCTCCAACACAAGATTAAAAAATAACTGGCTCAGAGATCCAAGTGCACAAATTCCCTACGTGGTATGACAGATACACATGAAGTGTTGGCCCAAAAGCTTTTAAATACAAGTGGCAACAGCTAAACACCCAAATAAGAGATTCAGTGCTCATTTCACAAGTGAGAAATGGACTTGAGAAGCCCCTCAGGTGCAATTTAYTTGGGGGACACCAAAAGACTGGTTCTTCCTGGAAGGAATGGATGGCACTTGCCCTGGGATTACCTCCATGCTTTTGTTTTCTTGGCAAAAATAAGAAGGGAAAGAAAAAAACAAACGTCTTTTTATTTTATTTTCTCACTTCTGGAAAGCATTTTACACAGGTTTGGATCTTGGGAATAACTTGGAATCAGTAGAAAAAACTTACTGAACAGTTTTTGTCTTTACAATAGAAACCTTTCAGGAGTCAAAATGGAGACTAAAAAAATACATGCAAAACATACTCCTTTCAAAACACAACTGGAAACAAAGCACCAAACTACACAAATATGCAGAATGAAACAGCATTGAACACCACAGAAGTTGTCTTCATAAAAGGTGTAAAAGTCACCTAATTCACTAGGCACTGTCACTTGGTTAAACAGAAGAGACAATAAAAAAATATTGTCCACAAACTTGCAATTTCAACTCAAAGGCTGTAGCTAGAAATTCCTCTATGTGTCATGCTTTAATAGCGACCTGAAAGACAAAAACCCAACAGTCAGACTTCATGGATTGAGAGATTTCTGGCTAAAATCCACTGCCTCTCCTCAAACCTGCATCAGAAATGAGCTAAGGTCCTAGAGGTAACCAAACTCCTGTTTTAACAGAGTTCTGGAGGAAGAATTACAGGATCTCAGACTAAAAACAAGGGCTGCTATCTCACTTGGTTTTTCCTAAGTATTTACTCTGCCCTCAAGGCTTCTCAATGAAGCATTACAGGAACAGTGGCTCAATAAAATATCCACACCAAAGTCAATCTTAGTGGACAAAGAAGCTCAAAAGAAGTTCAAGGAATGGCAAATTTACTTTGGAGACATTAACTCCGTGACTGGGCTAGGCCCAGGTATGATAAGGTTGGACAGGGCTTGGAGCAACCTGGTCTATAAAAGGCGTCCCTGCTCATGGCAGGGGCTGGAATGGGAAGAGCTTTAAGGTCYCTCCCAACCCAAAGCATTCCATGAGCCCGTGGCTACTTACGAGGTGAGTAGGACCGGGACCTGGACCGGGATCTGTAGCCCCCTCGGCTGTAGTACGGTGACGGTGACCTCCTCCTGCCACAGGGTGACACAAACAATCCCTTGTTAAAACCGGCACAGCTGAGCGGCAGCAGCTTTATGGGGGTAGCTCTAACCCCATCCTGCTCTCAGGAATGCACTTAGCATGGGAGACCCAATCAACATTTCTTGTGGGTAACAAAGCAAAGATCTGAATTCTTTTTTTTGGTACCAGTATTATTTCTGACTAACACAACAAATACAAGCTCTTGCACTCACAATCTGCTTTCATGTGAATTTAGTTTGAAGCCAGGAGCATCCCACACACGCAGGGTAAGCCAAATCCACCTTCACTTTTAATCTGAATTCCTTGTCCAAGGTGAAGATGTCCTTGACTTACAGTCGGTGCTACAGCCAGGTACCCCCAAACCCCTCCAATCCAGGCACTCCCAAGTTYTGTGTTTCCTTGCCTAGTTCCACTAATCCAGTACACACCTGTAAAACTGATCCCTGTCCTGAACAGCTCTCCAGCCTCCTCCGCCGCCGCCACCTCCTCCTCTGTGAAAACAAAAGCAGAACGACTTTTAGGGATTTCAAAAATAAAAAGTTCACTGTACAAAACCCCCCCATCGAGTAAGAAAATGATGTGAAGATAAGACAACATTAGTTCCTACACTGGGTGATGCTGAATTACTTCATTTAACAYTGATTTTTAAACACATACCTACTCAAGGAAAACCATCTTATTATTCTCAAGTAGCAAGATTAACTCACTATCCTGAAGAAAAACATTGATTCCAAGGTGGAGGCAGGGAAAACCCTCCTATCCTGACATTTTAACACTTTAGAGTCACATTTAAACAAGAATTGTGATGTAACTTCTTCTGGAGAACAAAAMCAACACCTTATAGCATTAACACTGAGTGGTTGGACTGGAACCTGCTCAGATTCAGATCAGCAAAGCTTTACCAAGAGACTAAATCAAGTTTAAAGTCTTCCCCAGTTGTTTTTGGGGGATGGCTTTTATAAAGTTTATTCCCTTATTTAYAGTTAGTTTTTCCTGCAAAATTAAACCTCCCAAAGCAACAAGGAGAAACTGAAGTTTTAGCAGGACAATTCCCATCTGACACTGCATTTCCCTTTAGGGCATTATTTTCACAGAGGGCAGGGAATGCAAAGGAATTGTTACCAATGGAATTTTTAGGGTGGGGTATGCAATGCTCCACTGCATCTTGAACAATTCCAACTGTTTCTTCCTCAGGGAAGCCCTGACAACATAGCAACACTTCTCTCTTCCTCAACCAACCCATGTCTGCAGGAGGGGAAAGCAGCACCCTGACATTTTTCAAGTAGACACACACAAGTCATTTGTGGCTCCATATTTYTTCACMGAATCCMAGAATGGTYTGGGTTGGAAGGGACCCTAAACACCATCCAGGGGCACAGCCCTACCACMGGCAGGGACAYCTCCCACTAGAGCAGGTCACTSTCACTGGCTTTCTCCTGACCCAATCACAGCTTCTGGTAACATCCACAAACCCTATCAGAAGGAAAAGGCACCACTTAAGATTTGGGCCCACATCGTAACTTTTAACACAGAATTCTGCAATTGCAGGAATGCTTGATAGTGCAGACAGAAAAAAATCAACTCCTCTTTTTGTGTTCAACTTAGTAGCGTCCCAGAAATTGTAAGGATTTTGCAGGGGACAAGATTTGCTGGAAAATGCTATCACCAAAATCAATCATGATTGCACACACATCCAACCTGACAAGGGGTGTTAAAAAAGCCTTTTAATGCACATGTTCAATCCCCAATTTCTTAYTTTTGGCAACATTTGAGGTGCCATAATTATCAGCAGGAGATACTGGGGACCACAGAAATTTCCCACTTTTTATCTACTACACTGTACTCAAAATGTAAGTTGACACTATAATACTAACTCAAGTATTAATCTGCATCATTTCAGTGCTAACAGATGAACCAACTAAAGATTCTAAAACGAAAATGCAAAGAACCCACTTTGTTTTTCAAAACTCCAGTGCAGATTCAGAAAACATTTTGGACTAAGCTAGGCCACAGGTCAAACACCATCAAGTATTTCTCAATCCAACCAATCTGATTTGTACTGAGCAATCATTTTGGTGGAGATTTCACAGGAAAATTCCAGAGTGCAAAAATATTCTGGAATAGTCATGTAGGATGAACTGCCTAATGCTTGCACAAGCAGATGAGAAAGCAGAGTTTAAAAAGCAGCAGAATATTGCAATTGTGCTCACCTGTATGACCTGCTGTAGTAGTCACGGTCATCGTAGCCTCTGTCATAGCCTCTGTCGTAGTAATCTCGTCGCCGTGAGCTGCCACTGCAGGGAGTGAAGGAAATTGCATTCACTAAGATACAGAACTTTAACCTTGTTTGCAGTCTAGTMAATTTACACTATTTAAACTAGATTGTATTATTATGTCACATCCTTACAGTTGGAAGACTGTGAGCACTCCTGTTTTCCCACCAGTGCAGGTGGGAASAGGACTACTTAAATAATTGCTTTTTAAATGCCTGAACTTTCAGTTGCTTTCTTCAACCTTTATAAACCTCAACTTTTTGGTATCACAGGCACAGGAGGAATTCCATTCTGAGACACGTCTTCATCCCCTTTTAACTCTGAAAAAGCTCCTGTTCAATCAACTTTCTGACTAAAAAAAATCAGAAACCTCTAATCTCAACATAACCATCAGTAAGCTGTAAGTCTTGGGAAATKAACTGGAGAATGACTTGGCAAAACAACCTACACGGTTGGCAACTTGAAGTCAAAAGTGCAGTGTGTGAACACAGCAAACTGCTAAGCCCTAATGCTAACTGAGCCACCCAGCTCCTTTGACCAGCACTTGTTCATTCAYTCTTGAAAACCTGAGCCTGCAAAGGACATGAATATTTGAAGGTACACAGGAAAACTATTTAAAGTAATCTAGAAATAGTCAAAATGTCTTCCTGTTGACACAAGCATTACTACTGATGTTCATGTCTAGTGTTTTCAGTGTACTGCACAGCAGCCATGAACAAGGAAACACAACTTGTGCTTTAATGTGGAAGCCCAGGAAACCAGGAAAACCACTCAGAATCAGATCTCTCAGAGGAGAAAGAGGAGTTTTTACAAAACAATGAATYCTATCTTGTACTGGGTGGGGGGAAAACCCCAACTAAACCACAGGTAAAACTTACTAAGTGGGTCTTCCCATGTAGATTCCAGGGGTAGGTGTGTGAGGTCGTTTTGTTATGGAAAAGTCTACCCGGATCCTTCTTCCATCCAGCTCCATTCCATTGGCACGTTCCTTTGCCTAAGGAAGGATAGAAGAGCATTAGCYGTAGGTATGGACTCCAGCAACAACACAAGTTTCTAACCACTGCTTTAAGTGTTAAAATGTCTTAAAACACAGCTCAGTTTGGAGGCAGGTCTGAGTGTCACATCCTGCAGTGAATGTACTGCGTAAGAGACTCTAGGTCAGCTGGACTTATGTGCCAGTAACCACTGGAAATGTGACTTCTGTGGCATTAAAATCCTGAAAGGAACACCACTGGGCAAYTGTTTCAGTGCCTTTGACATGATTAAGAGCAATCTTTGAACATGCTGATGTAGGGAGATAGAACTACTCCACCACACAACATAAAACATTTACASGTTAAAAGAACACCACTAAGGTATTCAAATCCATCCTTCAACCTACTGTAACCTTTCATATAGTACCAGAGTCACAAATAAAAAGTMAAAAACCAAAACCAATTGTGCTTTGGTTTATTTTTGTCCGGCAAGTAGCAGGACCTACATATCAAGCTGCAAACCAAAATGGAAGACTTCATGACCTGGAAAAAACGTGGAAGAGAGGTGGAAAAAACTGGAGATKCTCTGGAGTGGAGTTTATGCAGAATATAAGCCTTGTTCCAGCCCATGAAGGGCTGCATTACCAGGATTGGTATGAGTGTAGGATTCTTTACTTGGGTGACTACGGAGTTCCCGATTCATTGTGCAGCACAAGTAAGCCCAAATTCYATGATTACAAGACTCCAAGTATTTTCCAGGCTATGAGGTTCCCCTGGCTATAYCCTGTGACAGAACATGCACCCCAGGAGCTCAGAGCCCAGCAAACATGGCCCACATTGTGTACCCCAACCTACCTCCTTGGCATCCTCGACGTTCTCGAAGTAGACGAAGGCGAACCCTCGGGAGCGCCGCGATTGCTGATCGTACACGATGGAAACGTCGGCAATGGGGCCATACTTGGAGAACACCTCTCGCAGGTCTCGYTCTGTAGTGTACAGACTCAGCCCAAACACTCCGAGACAACAGTTTGGATCAGGATTTGCCTAAAGGAAAGGACACAGGTATTATAATCAAATTTGGTTTATTTGCAGTGCAATGTATTTCTCAAGTTGTGACTGGCGGGGCTTCAAGAACAACTAAGGTGGGGCTGAGATTTGRGTCATGTGAAAAATGCCAATGACTTGTTCTTTTTAAATTTTAAAAGTTTAATAGTAATAAAATGGTTATAAAAATAGCAATACAATTAGAGTAATAATATTTTGGACAATTTGGATTAGGACAATATGAGACAATAGAGACAAAGAGTTACAGATGCCCGGGTACCTTTTTCTGGGCAGCAGGAGCTTGAAAAAGGACACCAGAGGATTAACCCTTAAAACCAATAGCCTGTTCCATATTCATACACTTCATACATGATGTATAAATTCCATTCAAACACAGGTTTCTGTCTGGTCATCCCCAACTGATGCATAAATTTCATTCAAACACAGGTTTCTGTCTGGTCATCCCTAACTTCTTCCTCTGAATCTTAACAGCACCTTCAAGGCAGGAAGAAGTTTATTTCTTCTGAGAAGAGGGCAATAAATTTTCCCTTAAAGATTTAGGTGTCCTGTGGCTGCTATCTCGCTGAGAGTCCTTCCTTTTAAAAAGGTATCCCACATAGCATAGTTYCTATTTTAACATTTCTTATAACCTAAAACTATATAGAACACACTACTTAAGAGAATACAGTATTACYTTCTAACACAACACATACAATATTTATTTTAATATTTGCAAAATGCCAATCATAAAATACGCGTTCTTGACAGGCCACCCGCTAATAGACAGTAATACATTAAACCTACAGATACACAAGCCTTTCACAAAACCCCTTTGTGTTTCCCAGGGCACAGAGACCGTGACTCATGCCTCACAGACGTACCCTGTTCCCAATGTGACGTCTGCGAGTAGACATGGGGGAATGGCTGTGACTGTGCCGCCGCCGGTAGTCCCGACTGTACGACCTGCTCCTGGATCTCCTGTGCGAGCGGGACCGCGAGCGCGACCTGGTGTAGTGTCTGCGGGAACTCCTCCTCGACCTAGACCTGAGGGAAAGAACAGAAAGGTACAGTGCTGGGCTTGTCGGGGTGTACAACATTTTAAAAATCCAGCAGACAGTCACAAAAAGCTCAAATAATAGTTTTCCAAATCCTGCAGTACCACATACCTCAGCTATAATCCATTTACTCACTACTCTCAAGGACTGTGTGCTAAATCTTTACTATCAGATTACTGCAGATAGTGTCAGGGCATTCCTGCTGCAGTCCAGGAACTTGCACTTGATCACAGTCAGCTCTTCCTTTAACAAAGCTACCTGGGTGTGACAAATTAGTGCTTAGAATATTCTGTGTTTAGGTAAAAACAAGTGAGGTGGCTTTCTTTTCACATGCATCAGTCAACTATGCTTTAACACAAAGCATGCATCACTAAGGGGGGCACTCTCTTAGCRCTGCCTTGGGTGACACTGAAAAGCAAATGCCCCTGGAACAGAGCTGAACACAATCTGRAGAAATCAATCCTGAGCTGGCTCATTTACCTGCTGGTATTTCAGCAGTTATTTGGCACTGTTCATGAATATTTACATGTTCACACTCTTAAGTGCATTTATGCAACTGCTCACTAATTCTTYTTCCCCAAAAATAATTTCTTACATCACAAGCTCTGTGGACATGAGGGTCTGAAACTCCTCAATTCCTCCTCCCAAATCCTCACCCCTCCCAATACAGGCAATCCTAGAGGAGAAGCTGGGCACTCACACAGGGATACTACACCTGATCTTGGTCGGCTGATGGCTGCACTGAGTAASCTTCACTCCACACCACTCCAAAGAAAAACCCCTCAAGGCTAAGAAGTGCAATAAACAGTGTAAGAGTCAATGGATCTGAGTCACAAATTGCTGATTTTCAGGCTCTTGTGTCTTAAATGTCCCCTTCCTCTAATTCCACAGCAGCACCACCCCACTGGTGTGAGGGAAGCTCTGAACCTGAACTGTTTTTACTCCTGAGCATTTAACAGCTTCTTCCAGGATTTCTCACCAAGTGTCACCAGGCAGCCGAACTGTTCAATCTATCTCTCAAAAACACCTCCAATCTCATCAGGAGAGAGCCAGAGAAGCTCAGCTTAAAATGCATATTCATGTCCAGGAGAAATTAATTCAGCATATCCCATTACAGCACTTCTCACTACGTATTTATAAAGAAAACATTATTTTTGGCAACAAAAAAAAAAAAAAAAAAGAGAGAGAACTTCCCTGAAGCTGGGAAAACAGTAAAAAAAGAGAGAAAGAATATCAATAAACAAAGAAAAAAAAGAAGCTCCACACATGCACACAGCCACGTTTCAGACACTGATATAGGAAAAAAAATTAAGGCAAACAGAACTGATATTTCAGGTACCAGAATGGTATCAGGCAAAGATAGGAACTACAAACACCAATAAAAGTAGATTTTAAAATCAAGTATATCCACACCCCAACTGATAAAAACACCAGGACACAGGTTGGTTCCCAAATCAAAGTTTAATTTATAAAGCTTGTAACTCAAAAATACATTTGCAACAGAAACTACCAAGAAATAAAGAAGTTATCACAGGGTTATTTCTCTGGAGAAAGCCAGAGTTCAAATATCTGCCCAYGACCACATCTCAACGTGTGACAGCACTGAACAGAGATTAAAGTATGTTGTTTCTAAATAWGTACCTCGACACAATTCTGTCCAAATCTACTAATCAACACTAACTCTGGCACGTAATTCCATTATTTCCAGCCAGAGGCACCTTCAAGATAGCTGTTAAATGCTCAGGAAGCCATGGTAGTTAWAAACTTCTATTTTTTGGTCATCAAAAAGTAAAAAGCCAGTTGCCAGGGTATTATTTAAACACTGTTTATTGCAAAAGTAAGATCTGCCAGGTCTCCCATAAATTCTACACCTTCTACTTGCTTCCTCAGAATTGTGTACCATCTGTGACTGCATTTTTACTCAGTATTGTGGTGATTCTGTAAGTGGGAAGTATTTTAAGGAGTATGGAATCCCTGGAGACATATGGATTAAAGGGCAGAAGAATATGCTGGGAGGGTGTAGTGACTTTGTTGTATTAATGTTAAAAGGCTCCCCAAAGGTGTTCTGCAGCTTCCCTCGCCTGAGGTTTTCAAACCCCACGTGGATAAAGCCCTGACAGCAGGGTCAGAGCCCAGAGCCCTGAGCAGGACCTGGGACTGGGCCCTTCCTGAGCTGCCCCATCACCTCTCGCTGCTGGCACTCCCACAGGTCACTCCAATTCCACACTCACTAATGGTACCACTCTAACAAGTRTTTATTCCTTTTACTCAACATAGTTCTTCTTACACTACAGGGACTGCCAGGTGCATGATATGACACTTGTGACTGTGCCTGAATTAAACAAAAAACCTCATTCTTCTGCTGTCAAAGCTTCCCAATTACATTCCTTCTCACAAAAGCCTTTCTGTCTGATCTTGCAAGATTTAACACACTATTTGATTATGTTTTCAACCCTGGGTGATTGCTGACAGCACAGTATCTTCTCCAGCCTGCCCCGCAGGCTCTGGCAATTCATTGCTTGTTCAYATAAAAAGTCTGTTGTGAACAGCTCACCTGAAAACCACACTGCTGAAACCTCACATTTTTYAGCCTGAATGTCTACAAATGAGTAAAGACACGATCAACACATTAATTTCTGCAGTCAGCAATCAACTATCTATCTACTCTTTTAAAAGGAATTCTGACCCTGCACACAGCTTGTTTGGCACTAGAGGTAATACAGTGCAATAGGCACGTGGATGTTTGTGCTGCCACATAACAAATACAATAAGCAAGTTCTCCACAACTTTTCTGGAGAGCTTGCAGAGCTGTCTAATATTCAAAGCTTCCTACTCTGTTAATTTTCAAGTTAAATCAATGTATTTAAAATGTCAGACTGTGGAATTCTCATTTATCTCTACTGCTTCTTTCCACTATTCCAGGAACATCACTCTTCCAGTGAAGAAACATAATACAGGAATGTGGCTTAAAATGGGAAATCTGTTGATGCACTAAACTCTGTTAATGCATAAAAAACCTAAGATCTAAACTCCGTGCTCAGATACAAGTTAGTATTCCAAGAGATAAAAGGCAGGCACTTCCAAAGCATATCAGCAAGGATACAAAGCCACATAGCTGATTTAACTGCTGGAAGAAGCAGCAAAAACACCTGAATTGATATAATTTGGCTTTCCCAATCCTGAAACCACGCACGCCCCTTTGTATTCCATGTCCACAGAACAGTCACTGACTCTGGAAACAGAACTGGCTRAGCTGGGCCACCTCTGACAATCATCTGACTCGTGAGGAGGAGGAAGAGGTAAAAGAAGCAAACTCACCTGGATTCAGACCTGGATCTAGATTTTGACCTGGAGCGCCTGGAATCCTCCTTAGAGCGAGATCTTGCAGGGGTGTGCCTCCCCGACTTGCCAGACCCATGAGCACTTCCGCTTCTGGAAGCAGAACGGGATTCCTGCACGCAGATATTGAAAGCCTAATTTGTACACAATTCCTTGTTCACCTAGGGGCTGTAAACAAGCTCCAGTGAAATAAATGGTAAATATTCATAGCTATGTGTCCGGGCAGTTGGCATTAGCACTGCCTAGATTTTTAAGGAGGTTTTTTTTTTTTTTTCCCTGGTAGACACTTCTTTACCCTGCATGTACTTTTGCTATTAAACAGATAATGCATGCATGTTTAGCAAAATATACAGGGACACATAAACAGACTAGTAATTACTTAGCGTAGTGCTTTCAGATTCCAGATTACTTCTTATCTTAACTTCATTTTTATTCCTTTTCTTCATTCTTCCGTTTCAAATTCTGACTTCTTTCATCTTCCCCACTTCACACAAATTGCTCAATATTCTACAAGTGGGACTTCTGGTCTGATAATTAGCATGCATTCACTTTCTTTTTTTTCAAATTTCAGCTTCACTTATTCCTGAGCTTCAAATAATTCTCATTTATAAAACTTGTCAAATGGCGACTTCCGCATTTTCCTTCTTCAACATTAACCTTAATAGAAAAAGAACAGGATGAAGAATATTTAAGAACTCCAGGATAAAATCTAGTGCCAAAACTGAAACTAGAAAAAAAAAAGTGTTGTGGACTTTTACTATAAATGCAGTTCAAGAATTGAATCTACCAAAGCCCTACAATTTTATCAACAGGTTCAGTCAACTCAGTTTAACTTCGCCCTAAGTAGCTGAATTTGCTATTTATGCCTGTATTTAACAGTAAGTGCAACTGGATCAACTAAGYACCTACTAAGGAACTGTAGCATCAGCAAACTCTAAATAATTTGCACTATCAGCCACACACTGAGACAAAATCACCAAGGAGTGACTCCAGTGAGGTCCTGCTGCGGCCACCGAAGGATGCGCAGAAAGCACAGCATTGGTCATTCCATGAACTCCAATGAGCTGAATTTTGGGCCCCTCCTGCAGTTTGGCAGCCCTGGGGTGAGGGTTTAGGAGCACACATTCCCAGCTGCCTGCACAAGTGGCATTACATGTGCAGGCTTTGTGTTTCCACAGAAATCTGCATTCCCCACTGATCAGAACTGCACTGGAGCCCCACACTCCAAACTGCTCTGGACTAGCACCCCACCTGCTCTGTTATTTACTGGCAATCTCCTCTGGCAGTGACATGACCTAATTAGCAGTTTTAACTCATATATTTTTATTTTAAAATCAGTATAATGCTTGGTTTTAGTCATATRCCTTAAACACACTAGTAGAAAGTATTCTTCATTTCAAGATATTAGAGAAAACTTAAAACTCAGCAGAATTATACTTCTTTGTAAAAACAATCCTTAATTTAGTGTAAATTCTGATGAAGAAAGCTCACCAGTGACACTCGGTACCAGCTTTTTTTTTTTCAAAAATCCCCTGTTTTATCTAACATCTCTTAAACCTGAACACTAACTTAATGGGAATCCTGTCCTAAGCATTCAGAAATTCATTTGCTAACCCGAAATTTACACGCTTCAATCACTCCCATACAATTTCAACCAAACGTTACCATTTGACAATTCCCTACCATASAGGGGAAAGAAACACGATGCACAGGACAAAGCAGGTTTGCAATTAACCCCAAGAGCAACAGAAACAGCACAAAGTTGGCCAAGGCTSTATTCTTCATACAGATGTTTAATGTTTTGTTCTAAACTACAGCTTCTCCATCTACTAATACAGCAAAGGGCAGGGGAGTATTTAGGAGCAATTTAAGTTACAATTAACTAATTTAATCTAAATCCATTAGTACCTTCCAAAGAAAACACTCCACAGAGATGAGTTCTGAGTTAATGTATTAATTTTGCCATACGAAGTCTTAGCTCTTTAACAAAGTTAGAGAAAGCAAGAYTGAAGAAGGATTAAAACCCAAACCAAGGCTGCCTTTCACCTGAGAAAAAATACTTCAATTCACAAAAGATAATCTGGGCTAAACAGAAGCAGTTGTATCCAAGTACAGGTGGAGACCAGAAAGAAAAGCAGAAATGCAGGACTGGAGGGAAGCAGTTGGGAGGATTTTGCCCACAAACAAACACCAAACCCTTTTCAGAGCTTTTAAAAGTCAAAAAGCTTTGATGAAATGAGTAGAGCACAGGTAAGTCTTCATATATTTGGTACATTTTCCAGGCAGTCTTTGCTGTACTATGCTGAGGTTGATATGGAATCTGGACACTGAGGAGCTGAGCAGAAACTTGGGAAGAAACGTCTTAAAGACAACTATTTACCAAAATCAAAACAAATCAACAGCTGGCCTATTTTCATTCAACTCTTTGGCATTTCACATTTCCCAGTCTTTAAAAATCCACTTTTTTCCCCAGATCATCCTTCAATCCACCACGTTTTATAGGATTATTGCACTTCTTTATTCCAGCCTTAAAGGAATTCAATGCACCTCACCTGCTCTGGATATCCCCAGGACTGGTAATAACCCCAAAATTACCATGTTGCCCCTRTTCCACCCCAAGCCCCAGGAAATCCTCCCTATCCAAAACTCCAAGTACCAGGGACCTGCAGCACTGCAAATTTATTTTATATCCTTGAGGGTTTACAGCAGTCACTCCCACAGCTTGTTTCTTGTTCTTTATATTTGCTTTTCCTACTCTTTGCTCTTTCTCTCTGTGAGTTTTAAGTTATTGAAAAATGCCCAAGTGTGCTCCTGCCATGACATGGGGAAGCAGGAAGGAACAACCTCCTTACCCTGCCTATATTCCAGCACTGCTGGTCAGCAGATCCAGACTGGTATTCACTAAACAATAACCATTTTCCCCCTAACCTTGTCAAGTGTGAATTTAACCTCCCTCCCCAGATCCCTTGCTCTTTATCAACAGCTCTCCCCCTTCATGAGGCACTTCTGGAATTCCTGTGGAAGCCCTGAAGTCCAGGCTTGTGRATCCCAAATGGTTCATTCCAGACCTTGAGCCCATTCAAACCAAGTGCTGGGATGATTCYAACAGCTCTAAGCACATTCACAAAGAGCCTTACAGCCACGTACTCYGAGCAGGGAATGTCCCAAGGCAGGSTTATTTAGGGGGCAGTAGGTGGGAAAGGTTTCCATGGACAGAAGCAGCTGGAAAGTACATGATGGCCACAGCTCTTTGCACTTCTGAGATCCAGGTTTTCCTCACAGCAATCAGTTACAGATTTCAGTCAGTAATGTAAGATACAGAGAAATAAAAGTATTAAGGTTTTATAATCATATATTCCTATCAAGTGATGTGTTTCCACTTGTTTCCCTAAGAAAGGTGCAGCCTCACATGGCACTGTGATCTGCAGCCTCTCTATTCAAGGTGTCACTGTGCTGACTGCACATTCCCCAACCTCTCCCTGATGGAAGTTGCCTCCCTTCCCCTGAGGGACACGAGATGACTGCTGGGATCCACAGCAGGGAGAGCAGAACCAGCCCTTTCCACAGGTTTTCAAACCTCACACTGAAAGAACAGCATGTTCTGAAAAATCAGCCACAGCTTCCCCCCAGCACCTCTGCCACCGGCTCTGTGGGCTCCCCCAGTGCCCAGGCTGGAAGGAAATTCATCCATCAGAAAAACCCAAATTACCTTCTGACAGGTTTGGGCACTGAATGAGCTCCCCAAGAGGTGCCATCAAGTGCCAGCTGGTGAGGGAGGAAACAGGGCATGGTCCATCCCGGGGGTGGCACTGGGTGATCAGCTCATCTCTAACCTCAAATTGCTTCCTCATATCCCCTTCTCACACAATTCAAGAATAAAAATCACTCTTTCTTGAAAATACCTTGTAAGTAATCTGTAAACTGAGTTTTTATACATAAAAAAGCCTAAACAAACAACCCCCCCATCCTGACTCGCATATTGAACACCTTCTGACCACATACCAAGCCATCACTATCATAATTAACTAATTCACAAGGTAAGATTCATTAATTTGGCTTTTAACTTGTCTTTTTCCAACCCCTTCATGCCTGAATCCCATGAGCTTCAGTGAGAACAATTTCAGTGAAAACAAAATTGAGCTGGAAAACCATGGCATTGCAGCACAACAGCATCTCAAGTACATTCCAGTATTTAACAACATACAGTTTCCTCAGTTCATCCCCCTATGGAACATAAGCTGTAAAAGAGAATTCAAGTGGGGATTTTTTCATCTTCATATCCTTCCTCCTCCTTTTAGAAAAGGCCATAATGCAGAGTAAATTCGTGCTGCTGCTTAAACAAGTCCCACTCCTGGCGAAAGCACCTGGAATTTCTTCATCCCCAAAGCTGCCATGAGGACTCGATCAAGTCAGGCCTGCAAACCAATGCAGCTGGAAATGGAATARAACAAGATCCAGCTGACTGAATTCCCAGGTCTGACTGCCTGAAGGAACACCAATAAAGGAGAGAACGGGAGCACAGTTCCTGCTGGCAGCCTGCACCTGGGACACTTTAAGACAGCTGCAATCATATTCCACATTATTTATCCAAACRCTAACTCAAGTCTGCAGAGACTCCAGCTTGGAAAAGCACAAAAGCCATTGACTCAGGAAAACATAAGCCTTWAGTAAGCCAAAAACCCCATAAATAACACAGGAAAGAGCAGAAGCAAAACCAATCCCTGCTCCAGCCTGAAACAGCAGGCGTGCAGCTCTATGGTTTCACCTTTACAAACACATCAATTTCAAACAACTTACCTATTTAAAGGTCACAAAAGTTCAGACTTAATTCATTCTAGGCACTGGCAAAGACTGCCTACAAATGCTTTAATACATTTTTTATATTAAAAATACAATAAASCAGCAGACAACAATTTCTGTCTCAGCACTCTGCATGACTGTTTCACACAAAAACACTCTGCTATAGAAGCTTTATTATTTCCACTCTTTCTGRCTGAAAATAYAATGCAAGTTATCCTGGCAAACTTYCTTAAGACTACACTGGCTTCCAGTATGATCTGCACAATAATTAAAGCATCTTTAAAAAAACTAACACAAATAATTCACCCTGAGCAAAAAACACCCCCTCACTAAAAAAACTTCAGTGAATGAAGATACMAATGAAACACTGGTGCTAGCACGAGCCTATTATTTAATCCCTTTCTTTCACCATTCATTCCCATTTTTAGCCCCCTGGAGACCAATTTTTTCTGATCTTACCTACCTTGAAGTAGAAACACCCACATACTACAGCTTCTTATAGTGAATTAATAAGATAAAACCGTATTCTAAGAAAGATATTGCTCAAAATTACTACGTTTTCTAATACCTCTTGCCCCCTCTAGTTTAAAACTTAGGAACTTATCACCTCCACAACTCCCTCCGATGCTGCAACAAAATATTTGATATATGCTAAAAAAATCCCCAAAACACACTAGTGACTCTAAATAAAAACATCAAAGGCAAACAAGGCTGATCTAGTAAATAAAAAGCAATTATAAATGTGTATCACAAACGTGAAGCTTAGCAATGCATCTATATGGACATTTGAACAGTGAGACCTTTCCGAAGCTAAGAGCCCTGGGAGGCATCTGCTGCAGGTTTCACAAAGCCAAGGGATTGCCTCCATTATCAAATTTAAATTAGAGGAGAGCCCGAGACACCCGGACGCAAGGCCCAGAGAAGCAGACTTATTGTTACAAGGGAGAGGCAACGAAAAGCAGTCTAAATTAAAGAGCAACTCAAGAGTGGATTGCAAGGCGGCTCTGGAGAGAGGATAATAACAGCATTCCCCCTCCGCAGGGGTGGGACGGRGGGCTCGGGCCCCTGAGGGCTCGGGGCCGCCATTTTGTCCCTCCCGGGCGCGCGGTCCCGGCCCAAGATGGCGCCGGGCGCCTCATGCGGGGAGCGGCCCCTCCGCCATCGACCCCGCCGCGCCGCCTCACCCGCCTCTCCGCTCCCGCGGAGGCTCCGCCACCCGCAAAAGGGGACACGGAGGGGACACGGGGGAACCGGCGCCACCCGAAGGCGATGGAGGGGTGTGTGGGGTGGGGAGGGAAGGAGGAGGGGAGGGCCCGGCCGCGCGGCGTGCYCGGGCTCCGTGTATTACCCGCTCGCCGTAGTTTTGCTCCCCGCTGTCGCTCATCGTCCCGTCCCGCTGCTCCCGCCACCGCCGCCCGAACCGGACACGACCAACCCCGGCGACAGCGCCGTCCGCGCGGGAAGTGACGAGACCGCGGGGCCGCGCGCGCGCGCTCGGCAGGACACGCCCCCAGGGGGCCATCCCTGAGCCGGAGACCGCGCCCGCTCCCCAAAGCCACGCCCCACACGGCACCGCCCACGAAGAGAAGGTCACGCCCCCAACCTTAGACCATACCTTAAGAGGCCACGCCCCTCCCTGAAAGCGCTCGTGAAGCGAGACCACGCCCCCGCTGTGGCCACACCCCTTCACCCGCCCCAAACCCCTCAGCCTTCGCTGCCCTGGGTGCGATGGCCGCGCCCCCTGACGTCACCAGTGAGGCCCCGCCCCTCCTCCCCTCAGGTGAGGCCTCGCGCCCTCGCCTCAGGGGAGGTCGTGGCCCCCGCCCTCGCCAGGCCGGGGAAACAGTTTAAAAATGTGATTGCGAGGGACTTTYTTTGAGTGTTAAAGCGTTAGTTCASAGCAYGTGGGCAGGGAAGAGCGGGATATTTCTTAAGCACCCACTTGAGGGCAGCAGAGTGTCGCTGAAATGATGGGTTTTCATTCGTCCTTGGCATAGTTTCTCCRCAAAATATGTGCAGGGAGGAGCGTCACAAACACCTCCATTGTATCTGTTTTATGTCACAAGCAGCACCAATAAAGCACTGGCACCCCCAGAGGGCCAGGATTGGATGCAGGGATTGACAAAGGACATCCACACAGAGAGGACYACCCGGATTTAAAACACACAGCTGTGGTTTAACCAAAATACTGAATTCTTCGGTGCTTTTTAAACCACAACACTGCACAAGGCTGGGAGCTGGGAGACAGGAGGAGACATTGCACCTGCTCAGCTCATCCCAGGGAGTCCCAGAATTGTCTGG
>JACDOX010000125.1:1490868-1508854 GCA_014549065.1 Cardinalis cardinalis | reverse complement strand
GCCAATCACTTGTTTTTAAAATTTTAAAAGTTTAGTAGTAATAAAATGGTTATAAAATTAGTAATACAATTGGAGTAATAATAATTTGGACAATTTGAATTAGGACAATATGAGACTAAAGAAACAAAGAGTTTCAGACAGTCTGGGTACCTTTTTCTGGGCAGCATAAGCCCAAAAAAGGACCCACGTTAACAGAGGATTTACCCTTAAAAACAATAACCTGTTGCATATTCATACACTTCATACATGATGCATAAATCCCATTCAAACACAGGATTCTGTCTGGTCAGTGTCAGCTTCTTCGTCATAAGCCTAGTGGTGTCATCCTGCCTGAGCGAGGTGGGAAGAAGTTCATTTCCCCTGATAATAGAGCAATAAATTCTCTTTCTCTGAAAGATTCAGGTGTCCTGTGGCTGCTATCTCAGTGCGAGTCCTTTCTTTAGGGAAAAAAGTATCCTACATAGCATAGTTTCTATTTTAACATTTTTTTATAACCTAAAACTATATTTACCACACTACTTAAGAGAATGAATACAGCATTACTTTCTAACACAACACATATAATACTCATTTCAATATTTGCAAAAAGCCAATCATAAAAAATGCATTTTTCACACAGAGAACAATTTTTCCCTAATATCTAATCTCAACCAACTTTCTTTCAAGTTGAAAGTGCACCTGTTATCCCACAACTGCTGCTGCAGGACATAGTCCTGCTCCAGAAATGCTTCCATAACCACCTGACATCCCAGCAGTGACTATTTTTCTTCACTGAAATGCATTTCCTGTACAGGGAGGGCAGGGTAATGCCCCATTGTGCTGTTAACAAGCAGCGAGGCASAGACCTGAACAGGTCTGTACTCTTCTAAGTGGGATTTCTGGACCTCTTCTAAGTGGGATTTTTGGGCATCAGGGTTATTCCTGGYACCATTCCACACACAGATTGAAGAAGTGGCAGCTGAGAATGCTGCAAGAGGAGGCTGGAAGCAAAGTGCAAAGGGAAGAGAGCAAATGGCTGATGGTTTCACCCTGCATTCCCAGGTGATGATTACAGAGACTCCCAGGGGAACCCCAGCTCCATTTCCAACCCCTCTGACACTCCTGAGAAGAGACAAGCCAGAGGTTGCTTGGCTGCCTTCCCTCTCCCTGGCAGCCCCAGAACACAAAGGTGAATTTATCAGCTAAAGAGGAAGGTGAACAGTATYGTCACAGCTTTTGCTGATTTAAAAMTACCRCAGGGTTTTTTTATGCCAGTGGTTYAGTCTCAGTGCTTTGCTTGTGTTACAGTACAGTTACTGACACACTGATCCTGAGCTGGAAGGGAGCCACAGGGATCATCCAGTCCAAACCCTGGCCCTGCACAGACACYCCAATAATCTCACYCTGTGCRTCCCTGAGAGTGTTATCCAAATGCTCCTGGAGCTCTGGCAGCCTTGGGGCTGTGCCCATTCCCTGGAAACCTGGGCAGTGCCCAGCACCCTCTGGAGGAAGAAGCTTTTCCTGCTATCCAGTCTAACCCTCACCTGACCCAGCTCCAGCTGTTCCCTGGGTCCTGTCTGTGGGCACAGAGAGCAGAGGTTGGAGCTGCCCCTTGGGAGGAAGCTGCAGCCCCTGGTGAGCTCTRCCCTCAGCCTCCCCTTCCCCAGGCTGAACAGACCAAGTGACCTCAGCTCCTCCTGCCTTTCCTGCAGAAAGTTTAATGGACATTTGTTTTCCAGTCCTTGGTCTATATTTGCAAATCTAGGCAGTACTTGAACCTCAGAGACTGCAAACCCCAGAGCTGCCTACAACCCTCACTGCAGGGCAAGGCATTGCCCACCTCTCCTCAAGATCTTCCCACTCACCAGTGGGACAAGAAGACACCAGCAGGGATAAATCATCTGGAATTTCCTAGGAATGAGGGCCTCTTCCCTGTCCCAGTGGTGGCAGACACCYCAGTGCTGCCAAAAATACTCTGAGCAGGAGAAGAGGGCATGRAGGAAAAGAAACAGCTGATGTGAGCATGCTTTGATCCTTTCCTTCACATTTAAATGTGGCTAACCAGCAGTTAGGGAAGCCTCCCTACCTCTGAGCCTGCTGTGCCTGGCCTCTGCAGCAGTGACACAGAGATGGGTGAGGTGATCCCAAGGAGATTATCTATCTCCCTGCTCCCAGCAGCACCCAGAGAGGCAGCCTTTTGTGCAGGGAGTGCAGCTGRATTGCAGAGGCATTTTCTGTTTGCTTAGGCCACTTCCAGCTTGTATTGCACTCCAGGGCTCAGTGGTGGACCCAGCACTGTTTAATATCTTTGTCCATGATCTGGATGAGGGGATTGGCCACCCTCAGTACGTTCATAGGTGACWTCAAGTTGGGTGGGAGTGTGGAGGGCAGGAAGGCTCTGCAGAGGGATCTGGACAGGCTGGATCCATGGGCTGAGGGTCAACAAGGCCARGTTCCAGATCCTGCCCTTGGGTCACACCAAGCCACACACAAGTGCAGCTCCAGGCTGGGGACAGACTGGCTGGAAAGCGGGGACAGGCCCTGGGAGTGCTGGTGACAGCAGCCAGACACGAGCCCAGGTGTGCCCAGGTGGGCAAGAGGCCAATGGCCCCTGGGCTGTCCCAGTCATGGTGTGTCCAGCAGGCCCAGGGCAGTGACTGCCCCTCTGTGCTGGGGCCTGTGAGGCACCTCCAGCCCTGGGGACAGCTCTGGGCCCAGCAATTCAGGAAGGACATCGAGGGGCTGGAACGTGTCCAGGGCAGGGAACAGAGCTGGGGAAGGGAATGGAGCCCCAGGAGAGGCTGAGGGAGCTGGAAAGGGGCTCAGCCTGGAGAAAAGGAGGCTCAGGGGAGACCTTGTGGCTCTGCACAACTCCTGACAGGAGGGGAGAGCCAGGATGGAGCTTGGGCTCTGCTCCCAGGGAACAGGGACAGGATGAAATAGCCTCATGGTTTCAGCTGAAAKGCTAAAATAAGGAGCAAGCTCCACTGCACCCAGTGCTCTGTAGAGACAGTTGTTATCAGTTCCTTTTGCCAATAACATGCATCCTGTGAATACATTTACATGAGAATTGGGATCCTGCTGATTTGCAAATCAAAGTAAAATATGATGTTTCTTTATGCAGAGYGTGTGATGCTGTGAGATGCACAGRAAGGAGCCTGAAGGGATCAGGATGATATGTCCCTCCCTTATAAAGAGACCAAAAAACATGGGAAAAAGGCAAAACATTGGCATCAAGGTGGGCCAGGAGGCTCCCTCTTGCTTTCCCCTTTTCTGAGGATTTAGTGAAGGGAGCCCAAACAGAGTGGGAGCTGTAGGGAATTAAAAAGGATCTGGAAAAGGGCACAAAGAGGCACAGGGAGCTGAACCAGCACTTTTCTCCACCCAGACCTACCAAGAACAATGCTGCTTTGCAGCCAAGTTGTTTCACCTCTTAATCCWGTTCCTTCCTCACACCCCCCCTTAGGAGGTCAGTGTCATGCAAGAACAAAGATTAACTGACGATTAAGAACATGTAAGTGAAGATTAAAGATTAGGAACAAAGAGTGAGTGAAAAGTCATGAGTAGAAAACGTTTGTGCCTCAGAGCTGCTGTAACAGCTCCCAGAACAGCAATTTCCCTCTCTCCAGTGATGTGTAATCCCTAAAATTGATCCCAAGTGAAGACTGGCTCATGCCTACACTGTTGAGGTCTCTGRGCTGCTCTGACTACATCCAAATCAACTCCTGGTGGAAACCTTCCAGCTGTTCCTCCGCTGAGCAAATGCTAAAGTACACCCATAGGTCCTGCTAATTGAGATTGAACTTTGATGTTAATTTTTTCAGGGTTTTTTTCAACAGATAACCAACCAAAGGAAAAAAAATCCAAAAAACCCATAAAAACAAAGGTGGGAATTACTTAAATTCCTGATTCCAAGTCCATCTTGGAAGTTTCACAAATCCACCTGCAGAGTTTCTTTTCAGGATCCATGGAACGAGTCACCTGCTATATTTGCCATGTTTACCATGTAARAGGCAAACAGGGATGCTCAGCTGGGGGGGTTGTGGCATTTGCCTAGTGAATTGCAGGCTGAAAAAGCCACACTTGTGGAAGTTATGGAAAGGAGTTTGTTTGTTCCAGCAGCACACGTGTGCCGCCGCAGAGCCAGCCTGGCAGCTCCTGCTGCCCTCAGCCTCTTTTCCCCCACAGCACCCACACAGGACGTGGACAGGCTTCCAGAGCAGCAGGAGCCACAGGAGGGAGTGAGCCAGCACAGGAATCAGCAGGGAATGTTGGTGGCTCTGCTGCTGAGGGGGACAGACCAGGCTCTCAAACAGCTTTTCCCTGGAGCACGTGTGGCACCTTTTCCATGTGAGCTCCCACTGCAGCCTTTCCTGGCTCTGCCCAGAGCCCTGCCACACCCAGCACCTGTGCAGCTCTCTGCTGCAAGGGGATCACAGAAACCATCCTGCTAGGAGCAACCTTTATCCCCAGGCCCCAGCTCAACTTCCTGCCAAAAGAGCAGAGAGACGTGAGCAGAACAGATCAGAATCACTTAGGTTGGAAAAATCAAGTTCAACCATCAACCTTACACTGCAGAGTCCACAACTTGTTCCCTGGGAACAGCCTGACCCTCACCCAGCTGCCCCTCCTGTCAGGGAGTTGTGCAGAGCCAGAAGATTCCCTCTGAGCCTCTATTTCTCCAGGCTGAGCCCCTTTCYCAGCTCCCTCAKCCCCTCCTGGTGCTCCAGCCCCTTCCCCAGCTCWKTTCCCTTCTCTGGACTCACACCAGCTCCTCAATACTCGTTTTATGCTCTTGGCTGTGATTTCCCTTTACTGTGGATGTCTGTCTTGGGAATTCATATTTGTTGGGTGAGATAGGTCTTGTCTTTTGGGAAGTTCCTCATCCTGCTCAGGCCACTGGAGCTGTGCAGTGTCCTCAGGTGGCTTCAGGTGTGGCTGTGGTGTCTGTACAGCTGCTTTCTGGTGAAACAGAGCTAGTGCTGGTGTCATCACAGGACAAGAGAAGGAGCAGGAGCTTTCCTGGAAATCCTCTCCAAAGTTTTTCCCCAGAAATTCTGCAGAAGCTCCTCTGATAATTTGGCACTGGAGTGCTCATCTGCCTCCCWAGCTCTGGAAGTGTCTTGCAGACACAGGTGTTCCTCTTAGCTGGCTCTTCAGAGGGAATAAGAGGGGATATTTCCCAAACTGAAAACTGACAGAGCCTGTGTGAYGTGCCTGTCTCCATCCATCACCATGATGTGATTATTTTGTTTGCACTTGCCAAACTTTGGCATTTCCTGCACACGTCTAAATAGTGATTGCACACASTGTTCTGGACCCAGGGCAGTGACAGCAGCAGACAGGGAATGTCCTGTGGGTGGAAGAGCTGCTGGAGAGCTGCCATGAGCATCCTCAGAACTAGAGCATGGCCAAGCCTGCCGTGACCTCACGCTGCCTCATTTCTGAGCCACAAGTTGTTCGCGTAACTGCTGCATTCTCAAATGCATGAGGCTTTTCCAAGGAAAAGGAAAAGACAAGGAGCAGAGCCCATCTCAGGAGGGCTGAGCACCTCTCCAGGATGTCAGGAAAATAAAACTCTCCCAAAGGTGTGTTTCTCCTTCTATCCTGTTTAACATCTTTCCTCAACCAGGATGGTGCTTGATAGGAATGAGCTTCTGGAACACTTAAAGCTGCTGTGGGGTTGCACCAGGAGAGGTGGCTCTGGTTGCACTCCCAGCTGCCAGGACTCAAGAGGTGTCTCCATACAGGCACTGCCATCTATGTCCATCTCCACAAAGGGTTAGTGAGATCTGACATGGCCAATGGAAGACAAAACCACTCCATGCAGGACCTGAAGGAATGTCAGGAAGTTATACTAGGGGGAAATTTGGGTTGGATAATAGGAAAATGTTCTTTCAGAACCTTTGTTCTGGAAGTGGTGGAGCACTGYCCAGGCTSCCCAGGGAATGGGCACAGCCCCAAGGCTGCCAGAGCTCCAGCAGCATTTGCACAATGCTCTCAGGGATGCACAGGGTGGGATTGTTGGGGTGTCTGTGCAGGGCCAGGGGTTGGACTGGATGATCCCCCTTCCAGCTTGGGGTATTGTGTGATTCTGTGATTYCATGATACCTGGGAGGGCAGACAGCCACCAGTGACAGTGACAAGCCTGGAGAGCAGTGTGGGCATGTGGCTGCTACTGGCAGCAAGGGCAGTCATCCATATCACTGGCAGCTCTCAGGTACTTCATATTCCCTGTGTGTGACTCTCACTCCAACAGCAATCCCACACCACATCCARGTGATTCAGCTCAGTAACCAGGGCACTCAGGGGGTTCCACCTTTTCCTTCTGAGGCTATTGTGGGAATCACAAGTGAGCTGTGAGACCCTGCACAAAGGAATCACAGATTCCTGGTTGGAATGTCCTGGTTGGCATTGAGAAGAAAAAATGCATACAGGGATTACGTGCAAGAAATGGCTTTCCTGCACCCTCCACAAAGCCATGAAACAGGTTCCAATAGGCTCATTTTATAAAACACTGATATGAAACTGGAAAAGAAATGTGAGGCTGCTGTGTAGTACAGACCTGACTGAAGGTACTTCAGATACGAGCCCAAGTGTGCAAAGAGCTGTTTGCTCTCTGGCTCCCACAGACTCAAAAAGTGACCACAACCCAGCACCGGGAATTAGGGGGTGATGTGGGGCCTCATCAGGGCCATGGGGATACCTGACCCCTGCTCTGGAACATTGAAAGATCCTTTAGTGACACTGCAGGGCTGTGAGCAGGATGTGGATGTGCCATGGATTGTGGGTGATCCTGTGCAGCCTGCAGAGGCCACGTGCTCCCAGGCCTCAGGGGTTCTCCTGTTCTCTCCATGCACTTCACAAGCCTAAATGCATTATTTAACTGCTCTCTTTTTAAAAGACTGGGGCTGAGGTTTGCCTGAGATGATTATTGCTACTGCTTGCATAATTAAACTGTGGATTAAAATAGATTTTATTTAATTAACCTGAATGAAATAAATGTTTGTGTCTGATTCAGTCTCAGGAGAGGTGTCAGATCAGACAGTGCCAATAAAACTGACTGACCTGTGCTTTTTCCAGCAGGATGAGCACAAAAATCTCTCTGTGGCATCTAGAGAAGATTCCTTAATCTCCTTAGCCTGTCTCGGGGACAGGCTTGGCTGCCAACAGTGCAGGGGCTGGGATTGCAGAGCTGGTTAGAATCATGCTTGGCTGTTCCATGTTCCAGTGGAAGTGAAAGCAGCSTGGGATTTGGTGAACAAAAGTACCACAAAGTCCTGGATATTGCTCTTCCTCAGGTCCTGCAGCTGCCCTCACCGACACAAGGCCCAGGTGCCCCGATCCTGAGCTTCCTTGTGCCAGCTGGCCTGTGGACAGCTGCATACAGAAAACATAAACATTCCAAGAATTGCTCCATCTGAGTGCTTGCATATCCAGCTCTAAAATCCTGATGCACCACCTGTGTCCTGGCTGTCTGTGGGTGTGATGGCAGCTGAGTGCTGAGGCAGAGAGAGGGAAGTGCAGTGGGATGATCTGCCTAACTTGTTCACACTCGCTGATCCCARACAATGCATCCCTCAGCCCTTCCCTAAGCTGGAAGTGTGGCAATCAGGAGGGGAGGGAGTTAGTGCCACCCATCTCCTCTCCCAACACAAGTCCATCACCACAAACCAGGGTTCACTTCTCGTGTGTTCCATAGAATCATGGAATCATCAAGGCTGGAAAAGCTCTCTAATTTTGAATTCAACCATTAACCCGGCACTACCATGTTCACCRCTGGCTCAGATCAGGAACAGGGTGTCCAGCAGGCCCAGGGCAGTGACTGTCCCTCTGTGATGGGACATGTGAGACACCTCCAGCCCTGGGGACAGCTCTGGGCCCAGCAATTCAGGAAGGACATCGAGGAACTGGAGCATGTCCAGGGCAGGGAACAGAGCTGGGGGAGGGAATGGAGCCCCAGGAGAGGCTGAGGGAGCTGGAAAGGGGCTCAGCCTGGAGAAAAGGAGGCTCAGGGGGGACCCTGTGGCTCTGCACAACTCCTGACAGGAGGGGACAGCTGGGGGTRGTCGGGCTCTGCTCCAGGGAACAGGGACAGGACAAGRGGAAATGACTTCAAGCTATGCCAGGAAAGGCTCAGGTTGGACATCAGGAGGAATTTCTCTGCTGTAAGAATGGGCAGGCCCTGGAAGGGGCTGCCCAGGGAGGTTTGGAGTCCTCATCTCTGCAGGTGTCCAAGGAATGCCTGGACATGGCACTCAGTGCCCTGGGCTGGGGTGTCGCAGCATATGTTGCAGTCGAAGGGGCCATGATATACAGAGTATCACCATACAAACTCAGAAAGCTTTAAGCATTTGCCCAAGCAGGGTAACACATAACCTCATTAGAGAGCTTCAGGCATCTGCCCATACAGAGTAACATTGTGTCACTCCTGAAAGCTTCAAGCAGCTCTTTGTGTTTTACAGTACAACCTTTCATACTCTTCATCCCACATGCCCTGCCCCTGTGTGCCCTCTGCTCCCTTTGGTGTTGGTCAGTGCCCCTGGRCACTCCMTGGCTCRKTGCTGTCAGTGCTGCTCACAGCTGTGCCCATTGAGGCTCAGCCCCATCCCAACCACCACAAACTSTGTGCCTACARCACTGGGGATCCGTCACAGGTTGGACTTKATGAGCTTGGAGGTGTTTTCCTACCTCAATGCTTCTGTGATTTTGTACACTATGTCCCTAAGTGTCCCAYTGACACACATGAACCCTTCCTTTTGCAGCAGCACCCAAACACCCACACACCCAAACATGGAACACCCAACCTCCATCCTGCAGTTGTTTCTGTTGCCTAATCAGCTGGAAACACACAGAAAAATGCTGGGAAACACTGCATGAATCCCCGTTTTTGGGCTAACCMCACTGCTTCTCCAGACCTTTTTATTCCAGCTCTCCCATTTAACCACCTGCTGCTCTTATACCCCAGAAGATACAAACTGGAGGTTTCCCTGGACCAAATCACAYGATGGTGTAGAAACCCAGCAATCCAGAAGATTCCTAAAGGACTTTGGCTCTGTAAAAATGTGTCCTGAACCACTTGAGTCCCAAGGCTGAGTCAAAGGTGAGTATTAGCTTTCTTATTGCCACATGGGGTAAGAGGAGTAAGAAACTGAAGTGCTGTATTAGTCATTCTTGAGATAGTCATTAAACATTATTTGTACAGYAGTTCAAGGGCTGAACTATCACCTATTGGAATGTTTAGGAATTGATTGAGGAGAGAGGAGCAGATGGGGAGCAGGCAGGGATGGGTGAGAGGGCAAAAATTATATATTTATTATAGCAAATGTAGATTTATTTATGCACACAGCATACATTTATAGATAGAGGGGTATATGGAGATATATGTGTAAAGTCACATAAAACGCACATGAGCCTATAAAATTATACACTCATGTGTTATTCCAAGGCAGAATGGGTTCAGACTGAAGGAGCGGGTTTAGATTAGATATTAGGGAAAAAAATCTTCCATGTGAGGGTGGTCAGGCCCTGGCACAAGTTGCCTAGAGAAGCAACCTGTGCCCAAACTTGGACATCTTCAATGTGGTCTGGACGGGGCTTGGAGSAACCTGGGAGAGTGGAAGATGTCCCTGCCCATTGCAGGGGTTTGGAATGAGATGGGCTTTTCCCASGCAGCCCGAACCATTCCACGATTCCATGGTGATCCTTCCACATAAACATACACCCACAAAGGCGCAGCTCTGTGTACAAAACATTCTTTAATAAGCCATAATTAAACGGCTAATAGGGTTTACCCGTAAACACCAATGACCACCTGAACGCGCGCCCGTTGCGGCTGCGGCGGGGCCCGGGGGCTGCGGCGGTGCCGGGCCCGCGGCGGGGCGGGGAGGAGGAGGAGGAGGCGAATCCAGCCCGGGGCTGCGGCGGGGCGGGGAGGAGGAGGAGGCGAATCCAGCCCGGGGCTGCGGCGGGGCGGGGAGGAGGAGGCGAATCCAGCCCCGGAGCCGCCCCGGCCGGGCGGGGCCTGCGCGCAGCGGAGCCGCCCCTGCAGCCGCGGCCCGGCCCGGCATGAGGCTGAGCCGGGCGGCCGTGCTGGCACAGGCCAAGGCGGCCGCGCTCGACGGCGTCCGCCGCCTCAACTGCTGGTGGGCGCGGGGACAGCAGGGACAGGGGCTGAGGGGGACAGGCGGGGATGAGGGGGGACAGGCAGGGATGAGGAAGGAGGACAGGCTTGGGTGAGGCTGAGAGGACAGTGATGGAGGAGGAAAGGCAGGCCTGAGGTGGGGCACAGGCTGGGATCAGGACAGGGAACGGGCAGGGATGGATGCGGGGCGGCGGGGCAGGATGGGGAGGGGACAGGAAGGGGTGGAGATGGGACAGGCAAGGGACACGGGCCGAGATGAGGAGGGGGTTCAGACCGGGATGGGGAAGGGGGACAAGCATGAAGGGAGGGAGCTGGGTTTCAGGCAGGGATGGGGAGGGGAACAAGTATGGAGGGAGGGCCGGAAGGAGGGATCTGGGTGTCAGGGATGGGGAGGAGAGACAAGGATGGAGAGAGGGCAGGAACGGAGGGATGGATGAGGGGGGTCAGGTAGGGCTGGGTGAAAGAGAACAGGCAGGGCTGGGGAAGGGGAGGCACAGCAAGGCCCATGACAGACTGTGCTGGAGCAGTTTGGAGGGGCCAGGCTGGGGGCTGGGGCTGGGAACTCGGCTGTGGGGGGTGCAGGGGTAGGCTGAGCCCTGCTGTGCTCTCCCTGACYCCCCTCTCCTCTTGCAGGGGCAGCCACCTGACAGATGTAAGTACTGGAGGAGCTAGAGGAGCCTGGGCCCACAGCTGGAGCGGGGACACCGTGGAGGCCATGGRGTTGGCAGGGCACGGGGGAGGGCCTGGCTTCAGGCTGGCCTGGTGCCTATGASCTGCAGGGCTTTTCAGGGTTGATTAGCATCTCACACCATTAAAAAAAAAAAGTGGTTGCTGTAGTKTCCACATTGGAAAATTTCTCTCCAAGGCCCAGCGTGGAGTCTCGGAGAGCAGGACCCTGAGTCCTACCTCTGTGGTGATTTTGGATGAGGTTCTGTCGCTAGGGGAGGGCTGGCAGGGGTGGGAGGGAGCCTTTCTTGCATGTGGAGGCTGCAGAGTTGCTGGAGCAGAAGAACAATGTGACGCTGGCTGGTATCTGCACTTCCACTCCTGAGCAGAGGCTGGAGGAGCTGCTGACACTGCACTCACTGTGTCAGAAAATCTGTGATGTTGTTAAGCTCGGGTTAGACTGAAGCAAACCCAAATTCCTGATGGAGATTTTTGTGATTTTAATGGGGTTTATTTATATTTTCCCCCATGAGTGCCAACTTGTTGTTTCTGTCTCTTCCTGCTCAGATATCCATATGCCGGGATTTGCCCAACATCGAGGTGATCACGTTCAGGTGAATGCCATTTGCCAGCTTTGGAGAGGGCAGGGAAATCACCTTTTCCTGGGGATGGTTTCTTCCCATGTTGCTGGGCTTGTGTGTGTGAGCTGCCTGGCTCTTCATGCCCCACATCTCAAGCAGCAGAGATACAGACAGGATTATTCCTCAGCACCTCCTCTGCACTACCCCCTGTGCTCTTGAGAAAATATTCTCTGTTTTGACAAGTGATAAAACCCCTTTGGATTGTTGCTCCTGAAATTCTACTCCATGGTTTCGACAGGGATCTTCTTGGCCTCTCTATGTGGCCTGTTTCCAAAATGCTTGTTGAAATATTTTGTGWATCTCTGAGAGCTTTCCCTTTCCATAATGTGCTCAACTTTCGCTTATTCTGGGGATCCCATGGAGCCAATGCTCTGCGAATTGGAGCCTTTTAACTTGGGAATCTTACATAGGTGGGTGGGTGGGTGTAAGGAGCTGCTACAGAAAAGGGGGCAGGTTTGGGGGAAGAAGAGGCTCTTTGTCATCCTCAGCAGGGTGAAGCAAGGGCTCTTTCAATTCTTCCCTCTGCTGACAAAGATGAAATGCCACAAGCCATGGGCTGAACGCCCCTTGCTGTGCCCTGCTGGGGTGAGGCTGTTGCAGGAAGGGGGATGGGGAGTGCTGGATGGGGCAGGATGGGCTCTGACCATGTCTCCGCAGCGTGAATGGCATCTCGGACCTCGAGCCGCTGCACCAGTGCCAGAACCTGAGCGAGCTCTACCTGAGGAGGAACAACATCAGGAGCCTGGATGAGCTGTTCTACCTGAAGACGCTGCCGCGGCTGCGGGTGCTGTGGCTGGCAGAGAACCCCTGCTGCGGGCCCGACCCGCACCGCTACCGCATGACCGTGCTGCGCAACCTGCCCTGCCTGCAGAAACTCGACAACCAGGGTGGGCTCTGCTCACCTGCACGCAGCCCCCGGCCACCAGGGTGGGCTCTGCTCTCCTGCACACAGCCCCGGGCCACCAGGGTGGACTCTGCTCTCCTGCACACAGCCCCGGGCCACCCGGGTGGGCTCTACTCACCTGCACACAGTCCTGGGCCACCAGGGTGGGCTCTGCTCTCCTGCACACAGCCCCAGGCCACCAGGGTGTGCTCTGCTCACCTGCACACAGCCCCGGGCCACCAGGGTGGGCTCTGCACCCCTGCACACAGTCCTGGGCCACCAGGGTGGGCTCTGCTCACCTGTAAACAGCCCCGGGCCACCAGGGTGGGCTCTGCTCCCCTGCACACAGCCCCAGGCCAGCGCCACCTGGGACATGGGGATGTGTTGGCTCCTCTCAAGGGTGTCCTTTGAGTTTTCCTACAGTCAAGAGGTGTTAGGGGTTGAGTTAGATCTGGTGCTTCTAAGCTGTTTTCTCTCTTTGTCTTCCCTTTCCATTTATTTTCCCCTTTCCCGTCTGCCTCCTCTTCCTCCTTCCCCTTTTCCCTATCCGCTTTTCCCTATCCCCTTTTCCCTTCCTTTCCCTTCACTATCCCTTCCCTATGGTAACAAAACCGAGTGCCTCATTATAGCTTGGACAGTACCACTAATTAGTGGTTTTTAGAGCTCAGTCTTTGCTGTGGCCAGACAAAGGTTCTATAACTGGATCTGCTTCTCTAGAAGAGCTTCTCTGTYTTTTTCTTTTTCCATCCAGTAGCAGAAATTTGGTTGCTTTCAGAGCCTTCTCCAGAGACAAGAAATAGTAAAGCGTGTTTGCGTCCCTCCCTGATACCCTTCTCACTTTGGGAGGCTTGTGACTGCTTCCAGCATTCTCCTGCATTCTCTGCAGCAGCAGAACCTGCCCTGCTGGAGATGCCATCCCCTTGGGGCTGCTGCAGTTGGTAGCAGCAGGCATTTGTTGTGTCCCCTGCAGCAGTGACAGAGGAGGAGCTGTCGCAGGCGCTGGTGGATGGCGTGGAGATCACGGCGCCGCCGGCCCGCAGCCCTGTGGAGAGCGGCTGGCCCAGCCCCGCGTCCAGCGCCGCCGGAGCCGCCGCGGAGCCGCAGAGGCAGCTGCTCAGCTGCGGCCTGGAGGACACCAAGTGAGGGCTGGGCAGCTGCCAGCATGGCTGGGGTTCTGAATTCCTGTGTAGCAGGAAAGGAGCCTGACATTGCAGGGGCCAGGCCCGCAGCCGGTGCAGGTTCCCACTGTGCTGGCTGCTGCAGTGGAGCTGTGCTGGTTCCGTGGGGCTGGCTCTGCTGTGCAGGGTGGCTTGAGCTCATCAGCTGCATGTGCAGGCAGGGGTGGGTCCTCTCCATTCCCTGGGGCCCTCCAGCTGGATACTCCTTGCATGGGTGCCTGGCCTGGCAGAGGAAGATTCTTTCACCTAGTCGTAATAACATTTGCTTTTCCTCCCTTTTTTAAGCAAAACTCAGGACGAGCTTGATATGAAGCTTGTTCCCAGGGATAAATACTCCTCCTTTTCCACTCAAGAGACAGACTGCAGCTGCAAGAAGAGTGTGAGTATCTTTTAAAGACCAAATTGCTTTTCCTTGTATGTGTAGCTGAGCCCTGGCATTGAGGGATGTGAAGAGCCTTGGATGTCCCCAGAGGAGGGGAACAGAGCTGATGCCAGGGCTGGAAGAAATGTCCAGGAGCAGCTGAGAGCTTTGGGTTTGTTTGATTTGGAGAGAAGGAGGCCAAGGGGTGACCTCATGCCCCTCTGCAGCTTCCTGAGGAGGGGATATGGAGAGGGGGTGCTGAGCTCTTCTATCTGAAATCCAGTGGTAGGAGACATGGGAATGGTTCAAAGCTGTGCCAGGGCAGGTTCAGACTGGACATTAGAACGTGTTTCTTTAGCAAGTGTAGGTCAAACCTTGGTAAGTGGCTGCTGAACAGGAAGCTTAAGTGGTTCCTCAGCCCCCTCCATCATGTAGCCTTGAATGAATCTGGATTTTGGTGGTTCAGCTGGGAATTGCAGAGTGCTGGACTCGGTGCTATTGCATCAGTCAGCAGAGCAAGGTCTAACCCAGACTGCCTCACTCTGCCATAGCTGCCTAGAGCAGCACCACAAGCTCTGACCTTTAAAAATGGGAGAAGTAGTACCCCATTGCAGCTGAAGAGGTTCAGGTTGGATGTTGTGCAAAAGCTTCTCCCTAGAAGGACAGCTATTTAGGCTGTGAAATCTCTCCCTGGAGTTCTTCAGGACATGATTTGACAGAGCCACGACCTGGCACTGGTCCACTGGTCCTGTGGTGGTGGCAGGGCTGGGGACCTTCGAGGGTCTTTTGCAGAGAGCACCAGCTCTCCTCGTTCCTCAGAGCAGGGCTGTCCTTTCCCATCCTGCACACGCTGGACAGCGAGTGCAGCCGCTCCTGGAGGTGGCCGGCAGCCAGAGGCTGTGGGCAGAGCCGAGGATGGGTTTGTCCTGCATTCCAGCCTCGTCACGTGCCACACGCCTCTCCCTGCCTGTGTTTGCCCGGAGGTCTCGGTTGTGGTTGTTAGTCCGGGTGCAGGTGGCTGCTCCAGACTGCTGCCAGTCGTGCTTGGTGGTGGTGGTGGTGGTGGTGGAGGAGTTCCTAGAAAGAGCGGGGGAAATCGAGTGTCCTTGTCCTGGCTGGCTGGTACAAAGCAGTGTGTGCCTTATCCCGACAGAACAACGTCCTGGATGCCATCCTGCTTCTCACGAAGGAACTGGACGCAGAGGAGCTGGAGATCATCCAGCAGACGGTGGCAAGGAGGCTCCAGGCCTTGCAGAAGAAGGAGCTGCAGGAGGAGTGACAGCACCCATCCCCCTCCAACCTCCCCGGAGCCCCAGCCCCGCGGTGCTGTCCTGCCCACATCCCTGGCTGCTGCCAAAGCCTCGGGCATGGCATGGGATGCTGCTTCTCTGGAGGTTTCCTGCCCGTGCAGCAGGCTCTGACACTGTACCCTGTGTGGCTGGGGCTCTTGGATGGGAGCTGCAGGCAAATCAGCCAGGCAGAAGGGAGCAGGGCTGCAGCCAGAGGTGCTGTGTGATGCGAGGGGGAGCAGAGCCTGCTGATGGCTGGGAGGGCCTCCACCCCTCAGTCAGCCTGAGGGGTGTGCACAGCACTTCTGAGGGCAGTTTGTACCTCAGAGATCTGGTTTGGTGGAGTCTGACTGGGAGACATTGCCTGAGATGGTCACCAAGACCTGTCTGTGCAGGTGGTGAAGGCCAATGTCCAGTTATTAATTGATTTTCCAGCTCCTGGCTGGCTTCCTCAGGTCCTTCCTGGTGCATGCAGCGCCTGCCGGTCAGGCAGCCCAAAGGGAAGCTCAGAGCAGCCTAGGTGAACCAGGAATGACTCCCACATCCTGAATGCTCAGCTGTACTCTCACCCCAGCATTCCCTGCAGGCATTAGAGCAGCTTAAAGAAACATCCCAGTTAAAAGGCCTTGAGCATTTTGCCTGCTTTGCACAGGCATCAGGGGTGGGTGTAGCTCTTTAACTGATAAAACTGCATTTACCAAGTTTTATAGAGCTGTTAAGAACAAACTAAACTGTTGTGACATACCAAATAAACCCAATTATTCCTCAAGGCCGTGTAAGTGGTGGCTGGAGTTCAGCAAAGGCCTGGCTGGGGGCACTGCTCCATTACCTCTGGTTCAGGGAGTGCATTGTGAGCCCTGTGGAGCAGGAGGAGGGCTGTGCCTTCCCGCTTCACTGCGCCTCTGGAACGGTGAGCCTGCTCCCAGCACTGCCCTGCAGGCCCACTGGGCTGCCTTACAACCTCCTTGCAGCCACAGCAAAGGCAGGGAGCAAAAGAGGTGCTGAGGAAAGCTCAGTGCAGAGCCACCTGGGCAGGATGATGGCTCTGAGATACAGGACACGAGCCCTCTGTCTCCCAGTGCTGCACTGGTGACGTGGCCATTCCATGGCCCCCAGTTCCTGTTAGTGCAGTGTCCAGGCTGTGCTGCCAGGAAGGAATGCTCCTCAGGGGTGGTGACAGCCCTGTGTCCACAAGCCTGTTTGCCTGACCTTGGTGGGAACAGACACAGCTTGACCCTCATCACTCAGGGGGACATTTGCTGATGCCTTTAGCTCCTYGAATGACCTTTGTTCTTGCCTTTTGCGTTAATCCCAGCTGTGCTTGTGTGATTTATGATGTCCCAGACTTCGGCATCCAGGGCCTGGGAGACTCACCCTGCTGAGTGCAAGTCTTCTCCCAGGCCCCTGGCCTGTCCATGTCAAGGAACAAGGGAGTTGCTGTTGGGGTGAGCTGGACCCCCAGCTTCTCTGGGATATGAGTGATCAAAGGAAGTGTCCATCAGGACCCGGTCATGGGGCTGGTGGAGCAATCACTGTGCCCTTGGGGCCACACTGACACGATTCCTGCAGAAGCTGGGCTGGTTTTTGCCTAYGTGCTCGTCATCCTTGGCTGCTGCTGGTGCTGCCCTCAGGGCTCCCAACTGCTCCCTGCAGCATCCCAGCAAACCCCGGTGGGAGCTGAGCCCCTCCAGGGCCCTGGCAGCCTGCCTTCCCCTGCAGGATGCTTCTGGAGGCTCTGTCCTCTCTTCAGGGTGGGCTGGATGTGCTGGGAAGTCTGGGAGCACAGTCACGCCCCTCCTGCTCATCCTCGGAATTCAGTGGCTGTKCCTGTCCCTTTTCTCCCAGGAATTTGGCCCTCCAGATATTTTTTTTGGTGGAAATGAGGTGTGGGGGCTGCAGTGACTCCTGTCCCTCAACATGCAGCTGGTCTGAGCCCTGTCCCCATTCACACCCTAAACCTGTTTGCTGCAGGGCAGTGCTGCCGACAGATTTTCCACATGACCTGCTGTCACCCTGCCCTGCCTCAGCCGGGAATATCGAGCAGTGAATGCAGATGATTCCAGCTCTGGAAAATGCCAGCAGCTGTACTGAGCTGTTCCCTTCAAACCACCCCCAGAGACTCTGGGAGGCTGCTGGTGAGGCAGGTGTGAGGTCCATGGCTGAGGGAGGGAGGGAAGGAGTGGGATGGGGCCCCTGCAGAATGGAGTGGCACATGGGAGAGTGGATGAGCCCATTTCCCAGCCAGGAAATGGAGCTCCAGGAGAAGCCAGGTCTGCCTGGGGTCTCCAAGGCAGATAGTCATTTACAAGAGCAGCAACGCTGCCTCCATCACCAAGGTCTGCTACTTATGGGTCCAGGGAGGAGATAAAAGTTACCATCTTCCTCCAGAGCCTAAAATGTGTTCAGTTAGGGGAAAAGCACTGAAATCATGCAATGGTTTTGGGTGGGAAGAGGCCTTAAAGTCCATCTCATTCCACTCCCTGCCATGGGCAGGGACACCTTCCACTAGCCCAGGTTGCTCCAACCTGGCCTTGGACACTTCGAGGGATGAGGCAGCCACAGCTTCTSTGGGCACCCTGTGCCAGGGCCTCCCCACCCTCAAAGGGAACAATTCCTTCCCAATTTCCCATCTAACCCTGCGGCAGTGGGAAGCCATTCCCCCTTGGTGTGTCACTCCAGGCCCTTGTCCAAAGTCCGTCTCCAGCTTCCTTGTTGGCTCCTTCAGGTACTGACGGTGAGGTCACCCCACAGCTTCACTTCTCCAAGCTGAACAGTCCCAGCTGTGCCAGCCTTTCCTCCCAGCAGAGCTGCTCCATCCCTCTGCTCACCCTGGTGCCTCCTCTGG
>JACDOX010000125.1:1405405-1490353 GCA_014549065.1 Cardinalis cardinalis | reverse complement strand
CTGGTCACTGATGGCCCCTCTGAGCCACTGACCCTCTGGATGTGACCATCCAGCCAATCCCTAATCCATCTGACAGTCCATCCACGGAGCCCAGCTCTCTGCAATGCAGAGAGAAGGGCGTTGGGTGGGATTGTGTCCAGGCTGTACAGAAATCAGGATAAATGTCATCCACAACCTTTCCCTTGCCCACTGAGGGAGTGACCCCATCAGAGAAAGGCAGGGGGAACTTTCACTTGGGGACAGCTCCATGGGGAGGACAAAATAACGGCATGCTTGACCCCAAAGACTGTGATGCATGCTGATGCTGTCCCACAGGCTGGAGCCGTCAGGCAGCAGCCCCAGGAGGGAAGTGGCCTGGGAAAGGGGCTCCCTGTGACCGTCTGGCACAGCCCGAGCACGCAGAGCTCGGCCAGGCCGGCACGCTTGGCCAGAAGTGTGAGAAACTGCCTCACAAACAAGCACAGCACCACCCTAAAACACTTGGGTGGTTCCTTGGAGGTGGGAACCCAGTGATTTTTCTCTGGAATCGTGACGCRATTGCGAAAGGATGCTGACCTTGCACCCACCACGACTCGGACAGGGAGGAGAAGCCGCCTGTGGYCCCACTCTCCCAGGCTTTGAGGATGCACAAAACCAGGGAATGTCTTGGCCCAGTGTAGCGGGCCCAGGGCCTGCTAGGGCCCCGTGGAAGGCAGAGGCCTAAAGATAGGAAATGCCAAGTCATGGCCAGCCCCTGTCTTCCGCCTTTTGGACCCCTGCTTATCTCTCTGTAACCCCATAGGTCACTTCTCCTTAACCCCTGCTACTGGACAATTTTGGATCCCYCTATACGCTATATAATGAGCTGTTTAGCCCATTCTGGTTAGAAGAGCTGTCGCTGGAACCCTTTGCAGGACATCCAATAAAGACATCGCTGTGGAAWGCCAGAATAGCCTTCTCCTCTCTCGCYCTGAGTCTGCCRGCCTGCCTGCAGTACCTTGCAAGCTAGGAGCTASAATCACAAAGAGCTGATAATCACTAAAAGAGCTGATATCCCTTAARCTTGCTAAGATTGCCAGCGGCTAAGAGCTGCATGGTTTTTTGGGAGGCTCTCCCCATAAAAGACTGAGCTATCCTGACTGTGCAGCCTGCTCGGGAGCAAACCCGCTCCCAGCGGGAGCCCGGAATAGCCCAACATTAACCCGGCTTGGGAAACCCATCAGGCTTTGCTTTTCCCCCCAGCCCAGCCCCGTCCTGCCACCCGTTCCCCCCACAATGAGCACTCCAGGAGGCAGGTTTGGCTCCAGCAGGTTTTATCTCTAGAGGAGAGGAGCAGCGCCGCGGGCGGTGCGGGATGCGGGGCTCACRGAGCAGCGGTGAGGTGACGGACACGGCGCCCACAGCCACGCGGTGACGGTCGCAGCCAAGCGTCATGCAAGGGGACAGGGGCTCGCCAGGACCCCCGTGCTCAGCCCTCGAGACCCCCACGGGGGATGGAGCTCCACAGGGGCACCCAGAAGCCCCTGGGAACTGCTCCGACCCACTCTGGGATGGCTCCGCATCCTCCTCGCTCCCCTCCYGCACGTGGGGCAGGCGACTACAAGCAGCAGCAGTTGGCTCAGGCGGTCAAGCCGCTAAAGAAGGACTCAAAATACCCCATGATTAAATAATAATAAACTATTAAGGGAAGATTAAGGGTCTGGGCTGCGCGGYTGGGCTCAAGCAACTCTTCTGCATCCGCACAGGGACCAGAACCCGCAGCAGTGATTGTGCCGTTCTGGGACACAGCACCAGGCTCTGCCTGCTGTAAGGGGTCGGTGGCAAAGCTACAGGGCTACTGAGAACAGAGGGGACACAGTGCTCCCCCAGCAGCATGTGGGCACAGAGAGGACACRGCGGGGGCTATGGGCCAGGCTGGTGGGACTAGAAGCCCTTCTCGATGCTGAGGGTGCGACGGGTGACGTGCTCCATCTGGCCCGAGATGTACTCGGTGAGGCTGATCTGGTAGTTGGCGAGCATCTTCAGCATCAGCCGTAGGTTCAGCCACCACTGCTCCTGGGGCAGCCTGTGCCTGTGCAGGGGACACAGCTCTAGAGCAGACACCCCGGGAAGGTTCCCCTGGGAGCCAGTGAACCGCTGGGGCAGGGGGACTTACTCAAAATCCGTGACTTTCTTGAGCTCTGTCACAGGGCTGAAGGCCACCACCTTCTTCCGCAGCCCAATCACACAGGCTGTGTCTCCAGAGTTGGCAAACACACGCCCTGGGGAGGGGACACCGCTGACCTTGGCCACCTCACTGGGGGCCAAGCCTGGAAGCCTGGAGCAGCAGCCACCAGCCTTCCCCACCCCCCGTGGGATCCCCAGCCCTCGGCTCACCCTTGCTGTAGACTTGCTGCAGCTTCTCTGACATCCACAGCACCGCCTTCACTCCCAGCTTGGTCCCGTAGTTCCGGTCAAAAGGAGTCGGGGCTCCTCCCTGGGGACAAAGAAATGGGGATGTCAGGCCYTGCCCAGCTCTCAGGGCCAGCAGGGCCCTTGCCACCCTGTCCCCTGTACCTCTGTACCTGCTGGAGGTGGCCCAGGACATTGATCCTGCAGTCGAAGATGCCTTTGCCCTCAGAGGAGTAAAGGTTGTAGAGGAACTCGGTGGTGTAGTGCTCGTGGCACTTCTCATTGCTGGGGAGCAGAGGGAAGGGCTTGGGGGGCTGCTCCTTCCCCTGGCATGCCCAGGAGGTCCCCCTTTGTTACTCATGACACCTTTTTTGTGGTGTTTTGTTCTCCCTGAGGCCCAGAGCCCCAGTCTGTGTCCCCAGGGGTACCCTGAGGCTGGGGTGGGGATGGCAGTGGAGGCACCCACTGTTTCCAGGGTGCCAAACCTCACCATGCCCCGGACCCCTCTCTGGCCACGGGAAGGGCTCAGCTCCAGCCTTGCTCCCTGCCACAGGGCTGGGGTTTGCAGTGACTGTCCCCAGGTGCCCCCAACTCACCGCAGCACCAGCCCTCTCTGGATATCCGTCTTCATTTTGTCAGTCAAGTGCTCCACGTTGGCCTGCAAGATGAACACCAAGATGCCAGCAGCCATCCCACAGCCGTCCTGTCCTGACATCAACCCAGCATGGCCGTGTCCTCCAGCTCCTGCCCTGCTCTGGAGCCCTCCCTTCCCCAGTTTTCCTTCTCATTTTAGCCAGMGAGAGCCTCTCCTGCCCGCCCACCTTTAAGTCGTGGATAGTGAAGGGATCTTCATAGACGTAGGCAGCGTCGGCGCCCACGGCGATGCCGGTGACCGTGGACAGGTACCCGCAGTAGCCCCCCATGGTCTCCACGATGAACACGCGGCGCTTGGTGCCCGAGGCCGACTGCTTGATGCGGTCACAGCTCTGCGCCCGAACACGGGGAGGTCACACCAGGGAAAGCCACCTTTCATGGGACCTTGGCCACTCCAGGCCATGATGGAGCGCAGGGAGCTGTCCCTGTTGGTGTCCCTCACCTCCATGGCAGCGTTGACAGCCGTGTCGGAGCCCAGGCTGAAGTCGGTGCCGGGCACGTTGTTGCTGATGGTGGCGGGGATGACGCACATGACGATGCAGAGCTCCTCGTACTGCCCRCGGGCCTCCACCAGCTGCAGCACCCCCTCGTACGCCTGCAAGCAGCCGAGGGATTGGGAAATGCTGGCCCTCCCTGCAGCCAGTTCCACATCCCAGAAAGATTCCTCTGGGATGCCCACAGCCAGCCTGGCCCCCACTGAGTCGAGGATTCAACCACACCTCAAAGCCCCCAATGACCAGCAGCCCCTGGATGTTGAATTTGCGCACGTTCTCCACGATCTTCTCCATGCAGGTCTTGGGCAGYGTCCTGTGGTGGGGAAGGGGAGCAGACAGTGGGTTGAGGACAGTGGGGACACCCTTTCCCTATGTCCCTGTCCCCAGGGCTGCACTCACCGCTTGGTGCCCAGCATGGAGCCACCACGGCCCAGCCATCCTGCCACATCATGCCAGCCCACCTCGCGGACCTGCGGGCACCAGCAACAGGTTAGGGGTGGGAAGAATCCCCCTCCCCAAGCCCAACCCCATCCTGCAGGACATTCAGGCTCAGGGTGCCCCTTACCTGCCCCTTGGCCAGGCCCTCGAAGCCGTCGTTGACCACGTAGATGGTGTGTCCCTGGCAGATGCCGATGCGCACGGCCGAGCGCACCGCAGCGTTCATGCCGGCAGCCGGCGCTCCCACGTTCAGAATGGCCATGCTAAAGGGGCTCTGCGGGGACAGGGAYGGGAACAGCACATCCCCACATGTCCCCAGGGCGGGGATGGTGCACCCTGCTGCTCCCCATCACCYCTCACCTTCTCCTGAGCTGGCTTCTGGTGCGCCAGCAGCTTGTAGATGTTCCAGTTGTTCTCAAAGCTCCTGCAAAGACATGGTGATGTGTCCCCACGGCATGTCCGGGAGAAGGGGAAGTCTCCCCAGTGGCCCTGGGGTGTGACTGGGGACAGCTTCCCCACAAGGAGAAGCCCCTATCCAAGAGGGATGTCTCCCCTGGTCCTGGTCCCTGCTCCTCACCTGCCACGGAGCTGGATGGCTTCATCAAACCTCTTCTCATCCATGGCCTTCTGCACATCCTTTGTCTTGAGGAGGGGGAAAGATGCAGAACCATAACACCACGTTCACAGGGAGGGGAGTGAGACCCCCACCCAACTTCCCTGGTACTCACCACCTGGACACACTCCATGAGTGGCAGTCGCACTGACTGGTTCCCAGAGTGGCTGACCACACAGGCTGGGGTGTCTGGCGTGGCCTCCAGCAGCGCCATCACTGCCTCCATCCCCATCTTGCTGCTCTGCAAAGGGACAAGGACACCTGTGACACTGGGGCCCACCAGTGCCAGCTGAGTGGGATGCTCAGAGATGCTCCCACAGGCTTGGAAACCACGTGGCTGCTGATTCACTGCTGGAAAGCTGATGGTTTTATTTAAAAATCCATGAAATTTGGAGTAAATGAGGAGAAATGGGTGCACAGCTCCACCCAGCACAGCAGGGCCGAGCCCATCTGAGCCTCACCCCTTTCCATTGGGCAGAGGGCTGGCAGGAGCGGGGTTCCCCCTCTCTGTGTCCTCCCCTGCACCTACCAGCACGCGGTCAAAGGCGGACGGGGTCCCTCCGCGCTGCACGTGCCCGAGGACGGTGACCCGCGTGTCGAAGCCCAGGCGCTGCACCACCAGCTGTGGGGAAGAGAGGACACCATGTTGGGGACCCACCAGCATCCATGGGTGCCAGGGTGGTGCCGGGGCAGTCCCTTACGTCCTTCACGTAGTTGGAGGAGATGGGTTTGCCGCTGCGGTCGATGGCGCCCTCGGCGATGATGATGATGTTGAGCCGCGAGCCCCGGCTGCGTGTCTGCCACGAGGGGAGGACAAACGGCCACCACGGCTCAGCCGTGTGTGAGCACCCTGCCCTCCCCTTCCCACCCTCTGTGCTGCCCCGGGGGTGGCTCAGGTCACAGGCAGCTGAGCCCCCAAGCCAGCGCTGCCCCTGGCACGCGAGGGCTGGATTTGTGCTCGGCTGAGTGCCCCGGCTCACAGGGACAATGGCGGCAGCTCCCGAAGCTTCGCAGGGGCCGGGCAYGGCTGCAGGGATCAGCCCGGGCCCCCACGGGGACTCCCCGGGGGGAACAGGGCATGGGATGGGATGGGATGGCAGGAAMCCCCCCTCACCTCCCCGAGCCTCTCGCACATGAGGTCCTCCCAGCCGTCCTCCGGAGGGGATTCAGGGATGAAGAGCCAGTCAGCGCCCGAGGCCAGGCCGGACACCAGCGCCAGGTACCTGGGGGGACACAGAGGTGGCAGCACTGGCCCCAAAACGTGGCATCCCATCCCAGCAACGGCTTCCCCACCCATGGGGGCTTACCCGCAGTGGCGACCCATCACCTCCAGCACGAACGTCCGCTGGTGGCTGCAAGGACACGGGTGGGAAGAGAAGGTGGGTGGGTGGGTGTGTGCGATGGCCGGGGCGCTGCAGCTCCCAGCCCCCCGTCCCCCTCACCTCTGCGCCGTGGTGGTGATGGCGTCCACGACCTCCATGATGCGGTGCAGCGCCGAGTCGGTGCCGATGGTCATGTCGGTGCCGCAGAAGTCGTTGTCGATGGAGCCCACCAGCCCCACGATGTTCAGGTGGCAGTTCTTCCTCGCCACCTCCTCGCTGATCTGCCCTGGAGGAGGATCACGGCCACCGCACCGGTTATTTCAGGGCACCATCATGGGGCTGGAGCCCAGGCCTCCTTGGGGTCACAGCGCTGGGGCGACCCTCTGGACCTCGCCACCCCCAAAGAGGGGCTCACCCACCGTCTCGGACGAGCTCCTCGAGCAGCCCGGCCCACTCGGAGCGGAAGATGTCGGCGCCGGTGAGGCTGCCGTCGCCGCCGATGACGCACAGGTTGGTGATGCCGTGCTCCACCAGGTTGCGGGCGGCGCGGAGCCGGCCCGCCCGCGTGGTGAAGGCCTTGCAGCGGGCACTGCCGATCACCGTCCCGCCCTGGGGACAGAACGGGACACGTGGCTTGTCACACACCTTTGGGGGGCTGGGATCTGGAGTCCCGTGGCCCCATCGTGGCCCTCACCAGCTGGATGATGTTGGAGACGCTGAGCCAGTTGGCTTGTTTGATGTTGTCACCCCCCTCCACCAGCCCCTCGTAGCCCTGTGGAGAAGCAGAGGGTGGAGGTGAAAGGCAGCCCGGCACAGGGGGGGTGGGTGGATCCCCCCAGCCATGATGGGGAGCAGGGGGGGAGCCCCAACCTCGTAGATGAGGAAGACCTTGGCTCCCACGTATATCCCCATGCGGGTGACAGCGCGGACAGCGGCGTTCATGCCTGGAAAGGTGGTATGTGAGCTGGAGCACTCCCATGGGAYCCTGTGCCCCACGGGGGATGGGATGCTACAGGTGACCCTGAGGTGTCCCTTCGAGCGGGAGGAACCCCATGGGACCCTGCACCCCACAGGGAATGCGATCCGATGGGTGACCCTGAGGTGTCCCCTTGAGTGGGCGGGGAGCCACGTGGGCTGAGCCCGGGGAAACTCAGCGCACAGCTGGGCACGAGAAACGGCCCGGGAGTGAGCGAGCTGCTTATCCCGGGGGGGTCGGGGTCGGGAAGGGGGACAGGGACGGGCACACCCCCTCGTGGGGCTCCCCCGTGGGGCCCCTGCCCTCCCACGGCCCGAGGGTGCCGGGGGCGCGGCGCGGGCACACGGCACGGGGGGTCCCCATCCATCCGCCCGCCCGCGGAGCAGCGCGGGCCGCGGGCTCCGGCCCCGGGCGGTCGCGGTCACGGGCACGGACACGCGGGGACACCGCGGGCCCGGGCCGAGCCCCCCCCGCCCCGCCGGGCGCACCTTGCGCGTCGCCGCCGCTGGTGAGCACGGCGATGGCCATGCCGGCCCCCGCCATCCGCAGCCGCTCCAGCTCCGCCGCCGCCATCGCTGCGCTCCCGGTGCCGGCGCCGCCGCCGAGGACACGCCCCGGGACACGCACGGACCGGCGACACGCCCCGGGACACGCCCCGGGACACGCACGGACCGGCGACACGCCCCGGGACACGCCCCGGGACACGCCCCGGGACACGCACGGACCGGCGACACGCCCCGAGACACGCCCCGGGACACGCCCCGACCCAGGGACACGCCCCGGCCGCCGCCGCGGAGCGACAGGCGGCGGGACACGTCGCTCCGTGTCGCGACATGGTGCGCTGTTATATCGTGCCGGACAGCGGGGACATGCCCCGCCGTCCCGCCCCGCGCCATCCTGCCGGAGGTCCGTCCCTGAGTCCTGAAGGATTTGGCCGATGGAGCTGCCCAGCCGCTCTCCGGGATATTTGGAAGGTCGTGGATGTCTGGTCAGGTGCCTGGGAAAAAAAGGAGTCCTTGTCCCCATGTTCAAAAAGGGTGGAAAGGAGGAGCTGGGGCGCGGAGCTGCCGGGCCGCCAGCCTCCCCTCTGTGCCCGGGAGTGTCCCGGGACAGACCCTGCTGGAAGCTGTGCTGGGGCAGGGGCAGGGAGGACAGGAGGTGACCCGGGACAGCCAGCACGGCTGCACCGAGGACAAGTCCTGCCAGACCAACCCAGTGGCCTTCTCTGATGGGGTCACTCCCTCAGTGGGCAAGGGAWAGGTTGTGGATGACATTTATCCTGATTTCTGTACAGCCTGGACACAATCCCACCCAACGCCCTTCTCTCTGCATTGCAGAGAGCTGGGCTCCGTGGATGGACTGTCAGATGGATTAGGGATTGGCTGGATGGTCACATCCAGAGGGTCAGTGGCTCAGAGGGGCCATCAGTGACCAGYGGTGTCCCAGGGTCTGTAYTGGGACCAGTGACATTGAAGGTCTCCATCMGTGGCACAGAGGGGTCGGGGCAGCCTCAGCAGCTTTGCAGGGGACACCAGGCTGAGGGTGCAGTGACACTCCTGAAGGACGGGGCCATCCAGAGGGCCCGGGACAAGCTCCAGGAGGGACCCGTGGGAATCTCCTGAGGTTTAACAGCACCAAGTGCTGGGGCTGCCCCTGGGTCAGGGCAACCCCCGGGATCAATCCAGGCTGGGGATGAGCAGAGGGAGCAGCCCCTGGAGAAGGACTTGGGGCTGCAGGTGGTGAGGGCTGGCCATGCCCCATGCCAGGACCCCCCTGTGCTGGGCTGATCCCAGGGTGGGCAGCAGCAAAGGGATTGGGATTGTGCCCCTCTGCCCTGCTCAGGTGAGACCCCACCTGCAGAGCTGCCCCAGCCCTGGGGCCCAGCCCAGGAAGGGCCTGGAGCTGCTGGAGAGAGCCCAGAGGAGGCACCAGGGTGAGCAGAGGGATGGAGCAGCTCTGCTGGGAGGAAAGGCTGGCACAGCTGGGACTGTTCAGCCTGGAGGAGAGAAGCTGTGGGGTGACCTCACTGTGGCCTTGCAGTGCCTGAAGGAGCCAACAGGAAACATGGAGAGAGAATATTCCCAAGGGCCCTGACAGAGGAGAGTGGCTTCAAACTGCCAGAGGACAAGTTTGGCCCTGCCATTGATTTCTCATCCCCACTGCCCAGCTCAGCTACMCAGAGTGCCACCCCTTTCCAGGGAGGGTGATGCTGTTGCTGGATGCCCTCTCCACAGGAGATGGGATCCTACAGGTGACCCTGAGATGTCCCTTCGAGTGGGGGGAACCCCATGGGACCCTGCACCCCTCAGGGAATGGGATCCAGGTGGGTGCAGTGCGGTGCCTGGAGGCTGCTCCCTCCAATAGTCCCCATTCCCTGGCAATGGTCCCCATCACCGTGTCCCCCTGCTCCCCCACATCCCCCAGCGGAGTGGGACAGGGCCCTKCCCATCCAAAGCATGGCGAAACTGAGTCAGGTGCTGGCAGCTCGCCCAATTCCATCTATGCCAGGAGGAGCTGGAGCCTCATCCTGCATCCTCAGGCACCGCGGGGCCCGGCACATCCGGCAGGGAAGGGGTGGCTCGGGTTAAGGAAATGGGAGAGACCTGGCCGGAGTCCCGCTCTCCTCCCCCCGCAGCCCCACCTCCCCGGCCCGCTTAACATCCCCTGGGCCAGCCGCGGCAACAGCAGCGCGAACCGAGCCCAGCGCCGCGCCGGGCTGAGCTGTGAACCGGGACAGCAGCGCGAACCGAGCCCAGCGCCGCGCCGGGCTGAGCTGTGAACCGGGACAGCCGCAGAGCCACCAGCGTGTCCCCAGCACCGTGCCAGGGCTGAACTGCGAGCCGGGACAGCCGCAGAGCCACCAGCGTGTCCCCAGCGCCGCGCCGGGCTGAGCTCCGAGCCGGGACAGCAGCGCGAACCGAGCCCAGCGCGGTGCCGGGCTGAGCTGTGAACCGGGACAGCCGCAGAGCCACCAGCGTGTCCCCAGCGCCGTGCCGGGCTGAGCTCCGAGCCGGGACAGCAGCAGGGCCACCAGCGTGTCCCCAGCGCCGTGCCAGGGCTGAACTGCCACCCGGGCCACCAGCGTGTCCCCAGCGTGGTTCCCGTCCCCACGATGCTGCTGCGGCTGCTGCTGCTCGGCGGGATCCTGGGCTGCGGGGCTGAGCAGGCGGGTAAGGCTGGGTGGGGACACCGGGGGTGGCGTGGGGACACACGCGGCTCACGGCAGGTGACGGGACGGTGGCTGATGTCCCGCGTCTCCCGCAGCTCCGCTCGCCTTCACCATGCTCCAGCTGACCCGCGTCTACCAGGGCAATTCCATGTTCCGGGGGAAYGCCAGCCTGAATGGGCAGCTCAGCCATGTCCTGGAAGGGAATAATGTCACCCAGGTGATCCCGCTGGAGTCCCCGGACGCCTGGGCCCGGCGGCAGGAGGAGGTGATCGCCTACCTGAGGAACTTCAGGCAGCTGGTGATGCTCTTCAACAAGGAGAGACCCACCGAYTGTGAGTGGTGCCCGGGGACGGGGGTGGGTGCCCCGGGGAATGGGAGCCTCTTCGGTGCTGCCAGGGACAGAAAGGCGAAGGGATGGGGACACGGCCRTGTGCAAAACCTCCCTGTGGGCAAAGGGAGCCCTTCTGTGGAGCCGGGAACTTCTTACCCGGAGCACATCCTGGGAACGGGATGATGCTCAACCTGTTGCTGCTCCTCAGGAAAAGGGCTGGGGGCTGCAGCCTGTGCGGTGGTGAGGTGTAGGAGCCCTGTCTGCTCCCTGCCTGTGCTCTGCCTGCATCCCGCCTATATCCCACTGGTACCCTGCCTGCATCCCACCTATATCCCGCTGGTACCCTGCCTGCATCCCGCCTGTATCCCAGTGGCACCCTGCCTGCATCCCGCCTGTATCCCGCTGGTACCCTGCCTGCATCCCGCCTGTATCCCACTGGCATCCTGYCTGCATCCCGCCTGTATCCCGCTGGTACCCTGCCTGCATCCCGCCTGTATCCCACTGGCATCCTGCCTGCATCCCGCCTGCGTCCCGCAGCCTGTGGGAGCTGTGGGACGCTGCTGCCGATGGTTTTGTGCTCCTGCTCGCTCCGCCCCACAAGCCCTGTCACCTCTGCTGCTCCTGCCCGGGGTGTGCTTTCCTTTCCTCTCCTTGTTTACCCCCAAACCGGTTTTGCCCCAGCCCCACGCTCCTGTACCCTTGGGGAGCCCGGTGTCACCGCGGAGTCTCAGGCATGACCCGTCCCCCCACTCCCGGTGTCCCTGTCCCAGTGTCCCTGTCCCGGTGTCCCTGTCCCGGTGTCTCGCTCCATCCACGAGAGCCACGAGCAGCTCTGTGCCCAGAGCCTCCCTCTCTGCAGAACCGGAGCTGTGCTGTTTGGGGATAAGGGAGGGAAATAATCCCGGTCACTGCCACGCTCAAACCGAGGGGAATTAAAGCTGTGGGTGGTGCTGAGGCTGTGCGARCTCCGTGCCCAGTTTGCTGCTGGTGCTCCGGGCGGGAGCGCGGTGACCCTGTCCCCTCCCTCTGTCCCCGCAGTCACCCATCACCTGTGCTGCCACCTCGGCTGCCGCCTCTACCCCAACGGCACGGCCCAGAGCTTCTACGAGGTGACCCTCAACAGGACGGCGTTCCTGAGCTTCCACGTCCCCAGCGCCACCTGGGAGCGGCGCTGGCCCGGAGAGCTCCCGGTGGCCGCCTTCGCCCAGCAGCAGCTGATGAATTACCCCATAACCACCCAGGACCTGCAGTATTTCCTCAACACCACCTGCGTCAGCCTCCTGCAGGCTCAGAGCGCCAGGACAGGTCTGTGCTGGGGCCGGGGCTGGGGACAGGGACGCGGTGGCGTGGCCCAGTTGTCACCTCTGTCCCTCTCGCCTCTCGCAGGAAGAGTCAGCAGCCGATCGCGCACCCCGCTGGTGCTGGGGCTGGTCCTGGGCAGCCTCGGCCTGCTGGGCATGGCCCTGGGCATCTTCCTGTGCACGGGAGGGAGCTGCTAGCGTGGGCAGCTGTCCCATGTCACCCCATGGACACAGGGGACGGACCTGTCATCTCCCCGTGCAGCCATCACCACCTCGTGGAGGCGAGGGACAGACCCATCATCTCCCTGTGGAGTCAGGGATGGACCCATCATCTTCCCAAGGATCCAGCAACTCTCCATGGATCCATCATCTCTCTGTGGAGGCAGGGATGGACCCATCATCTTCCTAAGGATCCAGCCATTCTCCATGGATCCATCATCTCTCTGTGGAGGCAGGGATGGATCCATCATCTTCCCAAGGATCCAGCAACTCTCCATGGATCCATCATCACCCCGGGGAGGCAGCGACCAAGCCCATCCCTGACAAGGGATGCATGTCCCCAGTGCCACAGGGTTTGCTCTCCAAGGACACTGGTGGCTTCCCAGTCCTGTCCCAGCTGGGCTGACCCCTCCAGCAGCCCCTAGCCCTGTGGATGGTCCTCACTTCAGGCAATGCACTGAAACTCCACACAGAAACACTGGGCATGGAAGGGAAAATAGGGGGGAGAGAAGTGGGGGGAAAGCAGCAGGAGAAACAGCCGTGGAATGGATAAAAGGATGGTGTTAAACCCTCATTCATCCCTGTTCCACAGGAGATGGAGGGAGGATGTCACACCTTGTGTAATAAAACCACCCATCAGCTCCCACCCACCACACCTTTGGCTGCTCTTGTTCCCCTTGGCAGCACCGATGTGGGGCTGTGGATCCATCCTGGGCCAYGGCTGGTGCTTGGTGGGCTCGCTGGTATTGCCAGCCCCTGTGCCAGACCCTGGGTTGTGTGCTAAGTTTTCCAGGTCTCTGGAAAGACACTGGTGGTGTTTGCACCTCCTGAGCTCATTTCAACCCTCTCCCAGCTTTGGTCTGACTCAAYTGAGTAATTTTCTCAATGTTTTTCATTACCTTGCTTAGTGTGAGATGCTGAGGTCAAGTACMCACAGCTGTGAGGGGACAGTTTTCCACAATCCAAATCTGAGCTAAAACCTCCGCTCTGACTGTTTAAACTTTGATTGTGTTGATAAGAAACTCTYGGCCACATTTCCCTTTCACCCAAAAGTGAGTTTTGAGCTCTCCTGTGCATCTCCGCTGCTCTGGCAGCAGGAAGGGAGCCAGGAGCTGGCTGGGGACAGGAGAGAGGCTTTCCTGGATTCGCTTCCAGCTCTTTCTTTTCTAAACACCCTGCAAGCAGGAGAGGGTGGGATGAGGGAAGATGGGGAAAGAGACGCGGGACAGAAGGGATGCGAAGATGACCTTAGGGGTTGTCCTCACGGAGGGATGGAGGAGGAGGAGGTCTCCAAAGCCCACATCTCATCACCCTGGCCCCCAGCCAGCCCTGGAGCAGCCCCCGCCTCCCCCAGGCTCCCGGGGCAGGGGCTGGGGCGCTCCCCACCCTTGGCGGGCTCTGAGAGGCCGGAGAATCCAAAACAACACGGCCGAGCCCCGGGAACGTCATGGCTCAGCCCTTGGAGCAGCGCCCTTGGCAGGAGCTCTGCTGTGGGCTGAGTGCTCCAGGGACATCCAGGGACACCAGGGCAGTGCCCAAGGTCACACGTGCTGCATCTGCTGTCTGCAAAGGGATTCAATCCCTTCCAGCTGGGAGGAACCGCTGCATTCCCAGCTCTGAGTTTCAGACTCGGGGCATCTCTGCTACCTGCAGATGTTGCACCGTGGTCCCCAAGACTTGGAGTGATTGCTGATCTCAGTCCCCTCTCCCTGGGCTGCAGTTCCTTGCTCTGGCTGGGATGGCTGAGTTTGGGTGCTGTGRGATGCCCATGGCTGGGATGGAGCAGGGATGGCACCCAGGACTGACAGACCCCAGTGGCAAACACTGCGGGGGAGGCCTGGAACAGCAGATCTTGCTTTGCTCCAGAACTGTGTCATCTTTTGGACAGATGAGCAAGTCTGAGCTTGTCCACTTCACACAGCTCTGGAAAAGCCTTTTTCCTGCCCCCAAGCCCCCGTGTGTGTCTGGAGAAATGCTCCAGAACAGAGCTGACTCTGCTGCTGCTCTTGAGTTTCCACAAGGGACAGGGCAGTGGGGATCACCCAAAAGTGCAGAACCTMATTTCCATTGGTGTCCATGGGCAATGCACCCAAACCTGGCACCTCCATCCCAAGGCACCTCCCTGGCTGTGACCAGCAGCAGTGTCCGACCTGGACGCGGTGGCAGCATCCACCTACAATACATTGTAGTCCCAAAATTTCTCTTCCTCTCCCCAAAACCCTCAGGTGCCTCATGGTGGAGCCACTGAGGCCTGGCTGGGTGTGGCAGCTGGGGGACAGTAGCCCAGCTGCCTCAGAACTGGGAGCTGGGCTCCTGTTCCAGCACCACTCCAACAGCAGCCACATGCACAGCTCACCCTTTCCCAAATTTGGTTGCTCTTCCGCCCCAGATCACAGCTTGGGACAGGCGCCAGTGCGTATCCCATCAGCGAGGGGTGGTTTCAATTTTCTCCTTGGAGGGCTTCTGTGCTCTGCAGGAGGGTGAATGAACCCGCATGGAAGCCTCTGGCAGCTTTAACCAGCTCCCAGAGTGACCCATCCCTGTTATCTGCAGGGATTGCCGGGCAAGCCTTTGTTTTCCATGCGTGGTTTCCATCAGCCCGCTCTGCTGTTGCTGTCTTGGATAAGGGCTCAGATAAGATGCCCTAGCCTTGATCCAACAAGTGATCCTCACTTGTTCCAGTGAGGCAATGTCCTTGTGCACCAGCTCCTTCCTTCACCCATCCCATAGGGAACTTGGATGGGATGGGCAGGTCACCCCRTTTCCTTTTCCATCAGCTCCCTCTGCAAGGCTGGTATCTCCACCCGCGTCCTTTGGGAGCTGCTGTGCCTCAGGACAAAGGTCTGGATGGCTCCAGGAGCTGCCCAAAACCAGTGATGGATGGGCTCTGGTGCCTGCTGGGGTGGGAGGGGGGAAAAAAGTGGGGCTGATGGGATCCATCTGGAAGGAAGCGGGATTATCCCTGTAAACACCTCTTACGCACTCGGCGCCTGCACTGGTGTCATTGTGGCTTTTCAGGACTAAACAAACCCCATCCTTCCAAATTCTCAGAGGCCACAGTGTCACAGCCACAGATGTTTTAATTCCTGACTTTGGGACACGCTTGTTAACACRGGAGGCTGCACTGGGGGTGAGGGGATCTGCTTCCTAGCAGCCTCCTGCTCCCACACGGARAGGAGCAGCTGCCTGGAGAAGCCTCTCAGCGCAGGGAAGGGCCGTGCTGGCCACTCCCTCCTCGCARGGCGATCGGTGCCCAGCGCTGCCCTCTTCCCTTCCCGCTCACCTCCCAGGTCAGCAGGAGGAAACGGGAGGAGAGAGCTGGCTGCAGGCCAGGAGCAGGGATAGGTGGCAGGCGGGATGAAGGCAGCGGTACCACCCATCCCACACCTCTGCCCTCCTCTGGGGGCTGCTCCGGAGCAAGCCAGSCTGCTCCACCAGCTCCTCCTGCAATGCAGGCGAGCAGGGATGGGATGGGGACTCCTGGCTGGGAATCACAGTCAGGATTCCAGYGAAAAATCATTGCTTCACCTTCCCTTCCCAGTTGGAGGATCCCACTCCAAACCAAGCAAACTTCTCCTGGCACTAGTCCCTTCTCCTTTCTTCCTCCACGGCCCAGCCCTGGAGCAGAAAGGTTCAGAGGGAGATAAAGATATGAAAAAAACAAGATTTTTCTTTGGAAAAAGCCAAGTTTGCTTGCACTGCGCCTTCAGAGATGTTTCCCTGGAAAAATGGCTGTTTGGGAACACTTTCACCCACTTCCCAGAGTTGGGAGCAGCCTTTGGTGTGACTGAGGCCACTGGGAGCAAAGCTCTCCTCCCAAGACCCCACACCAAGGGCTGAAACTCCTTGGAGCAGCCCCAAAACTTCACCCTCCAGCCTGGGATGGGGAATGTGGCTCTMGGTGCAGCCAGCCCAGGTTGTGGAGGGACAGAAAACACAGACAAGGCTGCAGGACATGATGGATCTGAGCCCTGTATTCCCTCCCATCATCAACCTGCTATGGAATCCTCATCCCATCTGCTCCTTCCCCTCCCCTGGGATGGGAGGGATCCAGCCAAAGGGTGGGAACACAGCTGATGGAGGYGATGACATCTAAAAGCCAGCCTGTGGTGAGGCCCTGAAAGAACACACACAGCCCCTGGAGGTGCTGAAAGCCATTCCCTTCAGGAATAAAGCAGAACCCCATTTCAGCCAGGCCTTCCCAAAGCAGCAGCGACTTCTGGGAGTGCATTCCAAGGACAAGTGTTTTCCTAGAAGACTTGAACAAGATGCCTTCATCTGAACCCTCACAATCCTCACAATRTTCCAAGGATTTAGCTTAAGAGGCCCAGGAAATTTGTGTTTATTTGTTCCAGTTTGGGAATRGTGTTGCTTAGAAAGGACTGGAAATTCAAGCTGTGCATTACAGAATTCCCAGCCTGGAGCTTCAGTCAGGATCCTTGTTTGGTGCCAGACCAAGATGTGAACATCTAAACCTCGTGGGAAGCATTTCTATGGATGAAGGAGTTMATGTGTGCCATAACTTGCTCCCACCAGCTCCATGTCACAGGAGAAGGGGACAGAGGACACCCAGCACCCTCTGCACTCCCAGTCCTCGGAGGACAAATATTCCATGTGCAAAAACAAGCACACTGTGAATGGGCCAGGACCAAAACCCCTGGGAATGTTTGAGCAAGCACTGCTGAGGCTGMTGGGCAAATGCATGGAAGCCCTGGAAACTTTGGAGGTGGAAAGGCATTGGAAGCTGGCTCTGAACACACCCCACAGCAGGGGGGAAGGGTGGAAGGAAGCAGGGGGTTTTGGTTGGAATTTGGGGCTTTTTTTTCCTGTCTTTCTCCCTGCTGGTGTGCAAGCTGGGGCTCTGCAGCCATTGTTGTGTTCTCCAAAGAGTCTGGCCCCACAATGCTACAAAAACAAACCACAGGAAGGAAAGGAATTAGCAGGGAAAGGAAAAGCAGCAGTGGGAACAAGGACTCAGGCCCAAAATAAACCTGCAGGCTGCTGCTGGGGGTGCAGGTAGGAGAGGTTCCACAATGCAGCCTAGGGGTGAAATCCTGGCTTTTTGGATTTATTGCTACAGGTGAACAGGGTTGGAATAACAGGAAACAGCCCCATGCACAGGGATATGGGAAGGACCTTCTTTGAAATCTGAGGTTTCCTAGAAACTTGAGCTAAGGGGGAGCAGAGGCAGCACCTGGAAAAAACTGGACATCGTGGGCCGAGGAAGCAGCCTCAGCTGGGGTTACCACTTTATCCTTATGGATCCTGAGAAGAAGCAGGAGTTTGGCATTGTGGGTTTGTCTCAGCTGCTCCCCAAGCCCCTGCTGTGCTCTGCCAAGGCAAATGTACACAGGATCCAACAGGAAATCTTCCCAGGGCTGCTGCTTCCCCTGCGTCACTCCCCTGGAGCTGCAGGGGAGGGTGGGACTTGCTGGACCAAGGGCAGCATGGACACAGGGGCTGTGCCCACCTCGAGCTGCTTCCTGCTCCCAGGGAATAAACTGAAAACAAAACCACCCTGAGGCTGCATCTGCTGCTCCCCAGCAAACACTTCCCTGTAGGCAAACCAGAGCCCATCCACTTCCCAAACAGGGAATGGGGTAGGGAGAAGCTGGAAGATTTACAGCCCCAAGACTCCTGAAGGAACTGGAAGGAGTGTGGAGCCAGGTGGCATTGGGCTCTTTTCCCAGGGAACAGTGACAGGACAAGAGGAAACAGCCCCAAGTTGTTCCAGTGGAGGTTTAGATTGGATATGACAGAAAATTCCTTGCCTAAAAGGGTGGTCAAGCACTGGCACAGCTGCCCAGGGCAGTGGTGGAGTCCCCATCCCTGGAAGGGTTTAACAGATGTGTGGATGTGGCACTTGGGGACATGGGGCAGTGCTAGGGGAATGGTTGGACCTTACCAGCCTTACTGATTCCATGATTTCTGCTGCTGCCTGGCACAGGGAAGCCCAGGTCTGTCCCAGAAACACACCACCAGGGAGGTTTTGCCATTCCAACTCCAACAAACACTTTATTCCCATCAGCCTCACCCGTCCTCACGGAGGACAGAGCGCAGGAGGGGAGGGAGCTTTTCCAGACTGGTTCCATGTGGGGGCAACCAGGGACAACCAAGGCCATGAGGAGCCATTCCCAAATTCCACCATGACCAAGGAGTCCTTGCTAAGCCGGTGCAACTTCAAATTTCAGGCCAATTTTTGGGACTTGGTAGTTAGGAGAGCCCACAGAGGCCTTGAAAGACTCTTTTCCCAACCAACTGTGGGGCCTGACACAGCCCAGTGCACTTCCAACAGCACCAGTACTGCTGCCCCAAAAGCAGACTCTGAACCAATACCACACTCTAGACTCAGAGGGGAAGGGGAGGAAGGGCTAGGATTAAAAATATCACCCCAAAACAACAGGAATTTGGAAGAAATTTACACGAAGGATGTAAAAACCAGGAGCAGCTATGAAAATATGTTGAGATGGCCAAGAAAAGTCACATCAAAATATATTTAAAAACCAGAAATTCCAATCTGTGTGGAATTTAAAACTCCTTTCCCCCACCTATGTTTTCCTGCTCAAGGAATCTCTGTTGTTCCAGGACGTGGAACATGATAGGCAGCACCAGTTATGTCCTGAAAAAGTATTTCCCCAAACTCTGAGCACTTCCATAATTTACAAACCAAAGATGAGCTAAACCTCAACCATCGCCCCCCTCCCTCTTCCCTCTTCTACAGTGGGCAGGAGAAAAGACTGCAAACAAATCTGACTTTGCATTTCCAGGGAAGTCCAATTTTTCCACACATCAATATCCCTGCAATCCATTGTAGACCTTCTGCACTGATCCTTGCTTCAACAGCTGCTTGAGACCTGCAAGGGAAGGGACAGCGTCAYACGCAGAGCACAGCAAAGATGTCAGGATGACTTCTCCAGCACTTCTTCCCCATTCCTGAAATCCCATCCACTAAACACTCCAAGGAACTGGCAGTTCAAGGATCTGGCAGTATGAAATTCTTACCAAACAGGCTAAGGAGTGAGTCAAGCCCTTAAATCCATAATAGCTTATTCTCCTGGGGTGGGCAAGGCACGACAGGGAAGGGCTGGCAGGTCTCCACTGCTGCTTAAAGGGCAGGCGCAGAGGGAGCAGAGGAAGCAGAGTGGCAAGGGTGGATGTGTCACTGTTTTTCCAGAGATTAGAGAGGGAGTCCCCTCTGATGAACTCAGCCTGGTCACTCACTGCCCTGCAACCCCTCAGGACACAGCTCAGAGCAGCCTCCAAAACCACTGAGCCCAAAACACAGGGAAACTCCCAACACCGTGGGCGACCTTCAAATAACTGAAAGGAGGACATTGAGGGCTGGRGTGTGTCCAAAGAAGGGAATGGAGCACCAGGAGTGGCTGAGRGAGCTGGAAAGGGGCTCAGCCTGGAGAAAAGGAGGCTCAGGGGGGACCTTGTGGCTCTGCACAACTCCTGACAGGAGGGGACAGCCAGGTGGGGGTCAGGTTCAGCTCTGGGGAACAAGGGACAGGATGAGAGGAAATCAAGTTGCTCCAGGGGAGGTTTAGATTAACTATCAGTAATGAAATCGACCATTTTACTTGTACAGAAGAAAATTCCAACATTCAGGCAGGCAAATTCTTCAGGAAATCCTGCTAAAAACAGTTTGTCTCCCTGAAACCCTTGTCCTGCTTGTCTATCCTTAAACCTTTTTGGCTACACATTATACTGTCCTTGAAAACCAGTGATGGGATGCATAAGGGTCACAGTAGCTGTGTTAAAATACTGGAAAACTGCCCTGGAAGTAGTAACTGGAAGCAGAATGTCTCTCTGCCAGGCAAGAACTTCTCATGTGCCTTGCCTGATGGCCAGAAATTCCTGAACTTTTTTCAGGAACACCAGGACAAAGTGAACACATGTCCAGGAGCTGCCCATTATTAGAACAGGTCATTCTCCAAGGCAAATTCACTTCCTGAGGAGCCTTCAAGTCACTTTCCAGCTGGTGGATGAGAGGATGTGGCTCCTGGATGTCTGGTTCTTAGAAAGGAAGGCTGTAGCTGGAGAAAGGTGTAATCCTGAAAAAAATGTGGATTAGCACCATCCCACACCTCATTTCCCAGYAGCTCCCACACCTCTGGCAGAACACCCCCCTGTAGTGCACAGGATATTTCAACATGTACCAGAGGTTTAATCAGGAATTCCAACCAGGAATCCTAACAATTGGTGCTACTGCACTTCCCTGAAGTGCAGCCTGAAGTCAATTTTTCCTTTGAAATGTTGCTGATACCAACAAGAAGTGACAGGTTACAGCACAGAGAGAGAGGAAGCTCTGATCAGCAGTGATCAAGTCCCACTGCAGGAAAGAAGGGATATTATTTCTGTGACTCCAAAGCTGGGGGTGGTGCTCTTGGAGCCAGAGTATCTTCTGACAGCCCCAGGAGCTGGATATGCGGTCAGGAGATAAGAAATGAGGAGCACTGCCAACAATAAGGAAAAAAGGGATGTTTTGAATTCTGAAGCCCACAGTTTTCCATTGAATGTGTACACTGAGCTGCTGCCACACACAAGGATAGGCCTATTTCCTCATAAAACTCCTGATATCGTGGATGTTTGGAGATACCCAGAGATACACAGAAAGGCATCTGACTGCTTACCCAGTCACCTTCCCCTGGGAAATGTGTAATGGCTTTGGGAGGGAGAGAAACACCCAAGGCCCTGTGCCTGAACACACCCTTGCCAGTGCCATCATCTCTGCTCTCGGATATCCGTAGAGGTGTGTGAGCAATTCTGTCAAAAACATGGAGGCTTCTGTCACTGCTCCTTGCCCAGGGTCCTCTAAACTGCCAAGAGCAACAGCTGGAATCACCTCACATGTGTTTCAGAGCTGCTGTTGCCTGATGAAGCTTCTGGAAGGGCAGCAGAGCCTGGACTGAGACTCCACAGTGACAAGGCCATTGTGCCCTGTACAACACTCTTGGAACAAGAGGGAAAGCACAGGGATAAAACCATGAAGCAGGATCACTCTAAGCCCAGCCCAGAGGTACAGAGCTCCCAGCCCAAAGAGCTGCAGRAAGAGCCTCAGGACATCAGGAGCTGCAGCCACCAGCTGCAGTGTGGCCAARGCAGTGGAATAAAACCCACCCAAGTGCTTGGCTTCCCACTACAAACTTGAGGAGTCCAGGAAGTCCACTAAAACAAGTCARTCCACTTCAGAAGAAGCCCTGGAAGAAGTTCTGGGGATTTCCTGAAGAGCTGCACTAGTACATGCCAGGAATATCTCTGTCCTGTGGCAGAGGATGAGGCCCTTGAYCCCTACTCTGATGTGGAGCAGCAGAACCACAGAGGCTGCTGGCGCAAAGAATTCCCTGCTGGGAGTATAGGATTTAAGGATTTACCCTCCTGGCAATTTTAGGATTCCTACATGGTTCATCAGGTTTCCATTTGAAGCTGAGCAGCAGATCTGTCCCAAAGGAGTAGGGTGGAAGGAGCTGTGGGAAGGAACAACCCTTCTCCTGACACAGTGTGACATTCCTTACCCTCGGCAGCAGAGGGATTGCCACAAGCCTTCCCTCCAAGAAAGTAGCAGCAGGGGCTGGAAAACCCTTTGTGATCCCATTCCAGCCGATGCAAAGCAGGCAGAGGCTGAGCCCAGCAAGGCAGTGGGGTCAGACAGACGGGCAGCACCAAAACAAAGCACCTGCACACTTGCCAAGAGCTGCATTCCAGCAGCAGCACATCCCAACCTCAGCAGCCAAGCTCCCTTGCTTCCAAGGGAAGTGGGAGTTCATCACAGGCCACCAGCAMACTGTGCTATGTTGGACAAGGGGCACAGGGACAGGAGAGCCCCTCCTGACTGCTCCAGCCCCTGGAGGAGCTGTGGCAGGCTCAGGCTGAGGGCTCTGGGCACGCACCTTCCCGCTGCTCCGGCGTCAGCTGCTCCTTGGGGAACTCCACGTCGAAGGTGATTATTAGGGAGCCTTTGATGTTGTTGTTATCAAAGTTTGGAAGCCCTTCTCCCTTCTTCCACAGCTTGGCGCCGGGTTTTGTGGTTTTATCCCGCACAATGTGAACCTGGAGAGAAAAGGAAAGTTAGAACTCTAGTGGTGTTACAGGATCCCAGGATCGCTGAGGTTGGGAAAGACTTCCAAGATCATTGACTCCAAGCCATGACTGATTCTGACCTYGTCAACCAGAACAGAGCACTGAGGGCCACATCCAGATGTTCTCAGAACACATGGGCAGTCCATGTTCTGTGTGCACCCCAATACTCCAACACTCTTTCCAACCCACTGGAAAGCTCCAACTGGCACTGATTCCTTGCCAAAACCAGTGATATCCCAGGCTGTTGCACTGGATACATGCCAGCATTAACTTCACCTTCTGCTGCTGGGAGAGCCTGGAAGTGAGGCACTCCTCATAGAGACTCCATTGCCCTGGAATGCTCCAACAGAGGGAATACTGTAGGTAACCAGACCCTGAGCAAGCCAACCCTCAGCACAGAGCTGCAGGTGAATTTGGGATGCACACAACACCCTGGGCCTCACCTTGTGCCCATCCAAGTGGGCAATATCCATCTCAAAGCCTGTCAGTGCCTCGACCAGCGAGATTGTCACGTTTGTGTACAAGTCATCTCCTCTCCTTTCAAACACTGGGTGCCTGTGGAAATAAGAGCCATTGAACTTTACTCCTTCCCCAGAGGGGAAACAGGTCCTTGAGCTTCTTTCCTTCAATTTGGGAGGTTGGAGAAATCMTAAATAGGAGGGGAAGTGAGGAATGAATCAAATTTAGCTTCATTTTCCTGTATAAGATATGCACTGATAAATGCCTTTTCTATTTCTAGGGCACTGAGTGGTGAGGTGTGGCAAGAAGTCCTGACTCACACAGCAATTTTCTTAGTAGTGCATTTCCTTACAATAGCAAAATTGTGTGTTAGGGAAAAGGAGATATTTATTCTGAATCACACATGGTGAATTCAAGCCAAAAAAAACAAGATACTTTGATAATTCTACTTTTGACAGCATCAAGTCCAGCTCCTCCAGCACCACGAGGGCTGAGCATCCTGCACAGCCCTGAGTGCCAGACCTGCACCTGCCCTGCTGAAGGACAAGCKCCATCTGGCCAAGCAAGAGCCTAACTAGGCCAGAGACTTACTTCAGAACTTTTATTCGGAAGCGCAAATCTCCTGGCTCCCCATCCACGTGGGGCTCACCTGTGGGGGAGAAAGAAAAGTTTTGTTTMAAGGAAATAGTTAGGAATGAGTGGAGAGACAAGCAGGATATTACAGACTTGCAGCTCACAAGTTAAAGGAAAAAAAAMCCCAACCAACTGATCTTTAAATGACCAAAATTCTAATTAAACATCTCCTAAAGAGCTTAGGGCTTTATGGGTGTTGCCTCAGCAAGGTCACACCTCTGCTCTTCTGGAAGACCTGTCTGCATGTTAATGATGTCCTTTAGCCACTGAAGGGCAGAGGGGATCCCTTCACAGGCTCAAGCCTGGAACAGATGCTCCTGCTCAGGTGTTGTCCCCACTCCCAGCTAAGGAACTGGAACTGTGTTATCCAGACTTAGGAACATGCTCCTGGATTTCAGCACATGCAGAGAACACTTCCAAGCACATGGGAACCATGTGCCACAGAACCATGGAGGAGGAGCAGCTCAGAGCTGAGCACACACTCACCTTCCCCAATGAAGGGATACTCCATGCCATCCCTCACCCCAGGCTCTATCTCCACTTCCAGTGTCCTCTCTTCATTCACCAGCCTGAAAACGGGAAGAGCGACCCAGCACTCAGTTTGCAACTTTATTTATTTATTTCAACTTCATCTCAACTTTTAATTTGTGTCCCTGGGGTAAGGAGAGCACCCTCATAAGCTCACACATGGTCTCCTTGCTCACATCTAAACCTAGAGAGTCAGAGCTGCCTTTCTGGTGAGCTGACTCAGGGAGTAGAGAAGGTGAAGTTGAAAGCTCCCAAATACACACTCAGCACCAGGGGGTGTGATGGCATTCCATTTCAGCATGGCATGCCATATCCCCAGCTGTGTGCTTCTCGTTCAGATCTAGCTGTTGAAATTTGTGCAAGGAATAAAAGGCTGGAAGGGGAAACTGGGGAGCTCTACATCCAACAGATATAAGAATCAAGAGTGGCTCCCTGGAAAYGGGAATCCGGTGTTAATCCCTCCCGAAGTCCCCAGCTCTTCCTGGGAACACAGGCGCGTTCCCCCATCTAGCGGTGGGTTTTGGAATAAACATCCCTACAGTGATGTCCCTACGTAAAATCACGGAATTTAGGATTCTGTGGAGCAGGAACGAGCACCAAACTCACTTGACRTTGGGACACTCATCACAAACAACTTCCTGAGTCATCTGGAAGCGCCCAGGGCCCAGCTGGGTGGTTCTCATCTCCTGCCTGCAGTTGCATTTCCGTTTGCCAGGTGCCTGTCTTGCCACTGGCTTGTTCCTGACAACCTGCAGGGAAGAGGGAGAGGCTGATGTCAGTGYTCCTGGGTCTCCACAAGGGTCTGGATTTCTCTGAACACAGAATTTGGGGTGGAAGGGACCTTAAGGTCACCTAATTCCAGCCTTGTGCCATGGGCAGGGACATACTGTCGTGTGGGGCTGCCACAATAGCTCCAAATCTGSCCTTGGCAAAAGAATGAGAAGTTTTCACCTTGTGATCACATGTTAAACACCAAAAAAGCTCTCTCTGACATCACTATTGCCATTCTCTTTGCACAGTTTTCCACATAGGAAGGATAACAGTAGGATGGAACACTCCACACTTTGGTTATGACACTTCCTTGCCCCRCACAAAAGGGAAATTATGTGGAGTTCCCCCAACAGCCACAGCACAAAATCAACCAATGGAAAGCCAACATGCAGACAGGAGGGACTGTCAGCACCAGAGATGGAGCTTGCTTGAAAGAAGATAATAATTTTTCACATACTCTTCTCAGTTATATGATCTGGAAACTTGCAGTAAAACATTTGGCCATAGAAGGAGACTGAAAAGYTCTCAATGTGGTTTTACAAGAATTGCAAACTGAATTTGAAGCTTATCAACAGCTCCTCAAATATTCTAAATTCTACAGAGGGACAATTTACACCTTTTCCAACTGGGCTGCTGCACTAATCAAGCTGAGCTGCTGACTGACAGCCAACAAATCAGCATTATCACACTTTATGGAGACACTGCCAGATGCAAAAGGTGAATAAAGGTGTGRTTTCTTCAGTACACTACAGGAAATACCACCACAACATCCTCCACTGCCAGACACAGAAAAGGAGCATCTATTTCAGCTCTAATTTTTGGGATAAGACACTCTAAACTCTGGTCAGGCACCTCAAACCTGGGAACACAAGAAACACTGAGACAAATAAACTTACTTCTACAAAGTTTCCTGAATACACCTCCTCCAGTGTGACCTCCAGGTCCACGATGATGTCACTTCCCCGGGGAATATTCCTGTCTTGCTGGCGAGGGCTCCCTCCAAACATGAATCCAAAGTCCCCAAAGAAACTGGAGTTAAGCACACTGGTTAGCTCAGGAAGGAATTCTAGGCAAATGCTTCTACTCCACTAAAAAGCAGCAATCCTAAAGCTCCAGAGTAAASCCAGAAACCTCTTCTTGTTCCTGCAGAAAACAACTAAAGTCTTCAAACACAGCAGCCATTYTGGAAGAGTTTTCTGCACTAAAGAACACAAAATTTGGAGCAGAACACTCAAAATCTGACCTCTCCACACTGCACTGCTGCTCAGCTGCCACCACCAAAAGGTGTAAACTCTGAGTAGCAATGCAAGGCACTGCTAGCAGGTTGCTTTTCAGTAGTTTGAGGACAAGAGGGATGAGGAAAACTCCCTAGGAATCYTGCATATTGTCCCTCAGAACAGAGCAGAGCAGAGCAGCAGGGCAAGTCCTCATCCAGGACTACAGGAGCTGAGCAACTTCTGGAATTATTTTAGGAAATTTATTCAAAGGGGCAGAAAATCAGGTTTTGTCCAAGCTATGTGCAAGTGCCTTTGGTTTTTAATGCTCTAAATTCTACAGGGGCTGTGCAAGCAASCACAGCATTGCTTTGCAGAAGGAAAAGTGTCCCCAAAGTGATGTGTGACAAGAGGTTAAACCCCAATCACACACAGACAACCTGAGAAAGTTTCCACATGTTTGAAGCGGRTGCTGCACCTGAAAAAGCACCCACAGTGCCCAGAGGTGCCCACGTGGGAAGTCTCCACTGGATCCTGCTTGCAGCAAGGAGTGGGGCACACCAAAACTGGAAATTGCATGTGGGATATCACTGTAAATGTATTCAAATTCTCAACTTGCACATTTTTACCTGGGCCAGGTAAAAACCCCATCAAAAGGGTGCTTGAGCATCACAGAATCAGAGCAGCAGCTGCAAAGGGGTTAAAACAGCTCAAAGGGGTTAAAACTCCTTACTGGGAGAAGATGTCTCCATGGGAGCTCTGGTGCCCATCCTTCAGGCCCTCCTCTCCATAGGCATCATACTGCTTCCTCTTCTCCTCATCTGACAGCACCTGGAAAAGGCAGGGATGGAGGAAAGGCTCATCTGGAGCTCAGGGAAGCACTGGACAAGGCTCTGAGGGCCCCCAGCACTTTTCACTGGGGACTCTGCAGGAGCCCTGCTTGCTGTGCTGTCTGCATAAAAAGCACATTTCATTCATTAAAAAGGCAGGAGCAGCCTGGAAAACATAAACATTGAGTTTGTCTTAAACATTAAAAAATAATCACAAGGAATAACTCAAATCCTACAAAGCAGGACATGCTGRGACAAATAATCACATACCAACACCCCTGTGTCTTAGCCATGACTTTTAAGCATTGATTTTATTTCCTAAGTTTTGATCTTTGCTCTTTCCTGCCTCAGAGATGCAGAAGTCTCTGGTCACATTTAGTCTTCCTTGCCCTTCCTCCCTCACTGATCATATTTGGAAAAGCCAGAGTTGGCAGGCTGTAAGAGGAGTGGGAACAGATGGAGAAGCAACTCAACAGGTGGAGAAGCAGCTAAAAGAGGAAAACCAGCTGMATTTGGGGTGTTTGGAGAAGCTGTGGCTGCCCCAACCCTGKRAGTGTCCAARGCCAGGTTGGATGGGGCTTGGAGCAACCTGGGATAGTGGGAGGTGTCCCTGCCCATGGCAGGGGTGGGAATGGATGAGCTTTAAGGTCCCTCCCAACTCAAACCATGCTGAGATTCTGTGGAATTATAACCACTGATAAATGTTAGCAACAAGGAAAAATTAGCAGTGACTTCACTACTTTCACCCAGCAGGTAAGGGTTCAGTTGTCCCTCTGCCACTTGAGATTCCCATGGAAACTCCTCCCAAACCCATCCTGAGACTCTTGACTCTTTGTAGAAGAGCCTCAGCTCCCTCTCCTGGGATSACTCTCTTTGCTGGTTCAAACAGCTGAATTCAGAGCACACAGCTCTGGGCTGGAATCACTGAGCCTGTGAAAATGAAGACACTGAGCAGGTTCATTAACCTATTTTCCCCTCAGTTTTTTGGGAAAGCTTTGCCACAATCAGCTACCCAGCCCCTGAGCAGCAGTGCTGTTAACAGAAGCTTTATGGTGAGGAAAATTCTGCTTTCTAAGGGTACACCCAATTCTGGTTCCATTTTGCCCAAATCAACTCACTGTGTCCCACAGCCAATTCAGCAGAAGGATTTCCAAGCTGTCCTGGCTAAACACAGATAAAGACCTGGCAGGGAGGGATCAAAAGCTTCCTCCAAACCTCACACACATCAATACTGGATTTCTGATTTGATTTTACAACCATTTTTCYACTCAGCTTTTAAACAGAAAGAATAATCTCAGCTGCTGGCAAACACTTAAACCAGCTGGAACTCGAGGAAGAGGCAGAGAAATCTTTTGCCAGCAGGAAGTGCCAACAAGATCCCAGCTCACAGAAGCAGCACCAAGCTCACAGTTCCATGTGCATCAATCCTGAAGTGCTGCAAATGATAGAGGATTACTTTTTTCCACAAAAAAAAGTCTTTATATTCATTTTCCCTGTGATAACAAAGCCAGTTGATTTAAGTCAGAACTAAAAAGGGRTCCCAGCTTTTAGAGAAAACAAAAGTGAAGATTTTTCTTTCTCAACACAAAGAAAYAAATGCCAGCTGTTCTCTCACTTCCTCTTTTGAGGAATATTTGCATATCTGAGGAGCACCAGGGATGGAAGCAGGAGCCAGGCTACAAACTCTTTTCCCTGCAGCTGGGTTTTTCCCAAAGGAGCCCAAGCTCCCACCCAAAGAGCAAATCACTGCTAGGAATTGCTGCTAATGGAATTTTTCAGCACCATCTTCCTCTCTGCTGCACAGGGGGGAGCAGGAGCAGATGGAGTGACAAAAAGGACAGAAAACATGGAAGAAACAGCCTCTATTCCATCACTGTGTATGTACAGCCAAGGAAAGCAGGCTCTGACTTYACACCTTTGGGCAACACAATAATCTGTATTTGATTTATTTAATGCACTGGGCTATTAGTGTGGGGGATCATTTGCATGCCACAACATCACCATCAAGGAATAACAGGAATCCTGCTGTGTCCCACAATTACATTTCTCACTAAATATCCTCTATGCCCAAGGTCAGCCCCTTTCACTCCCCATCARCTCAGACTGATCCCAGCCAGGCCCTACACACACTTGGAGCTGCTGCACCTCCACTCCTCCCTTGAGGAACTGGGAATAAATTCCAAAGAACTTTAAGCTGGTGCCTTGGCTTCCTCCTGGCTGAGAGAGCTGAGGTGTTGGATTRTCCTCTGGCAGGAGCAGCTCTCCAAGCAACCTGGTATGCTCTGGATCTTTGTTTTTCATTTGGGAGAGTATCTGGAACTGGATGTATGAACAGGGGCAGCATGGAATTTGGTGCAGTAATGGGGGGAGGATGGAAAGCAACCTGCCCTTCCTTGCAAGGTCTTTATCTGTGTTTAGCCAGGACAGCYTGGAAACCCTTCTGCTGAACTGGCTSTGGGACACAGTGAGTTGATTTGGTTTTTTTGGGTGAAATGGAACCAGAATTGGGTGACCCTTATAAAGCARCTTGGTATGCTCTGGATCTTTTTCATTTGGGAGAGTATCTGGAACTGGATGTATTAACAGGGGCAGGATAGAATTTAGTGTAGTAATAGGGGGAGGATGGAAATTGATGAGAAGGAGAAGGAATAAAGGAAATTTGATGTGGAAGGTGTCCCTGCCCAYAGTGAAGGGATGAAATGAGATCATCTTTAAGTCCCTTCCAACCTAAACCATCCTGGGATTCTGTGATAATAAGAGATGTGGGATGGAATTCAATACATTAACAGGGGGAAGATGCAATTTCACATGGTAACAGGGGAAGGACGGATTCCAGCTGCACCTTAGGGAAATGCCTTTAATTCCCTATAAACCTCCTTTCCCATGCCCTGAACGCTCCAGGATGAATCCTCACGAGTCTCAATGGCCAWGATCCAGCCTGGTTTATTTTACTACGAGCCCCATCCACCCTTCCCAGCCCAGGGAGGACATTCCCGGCTGCCCTAGGGGCACTCCCRGCCTCACCTCGTAGGCAGCGCCCAGGTCCTGGAACTTCTCCTGGGCCCGGGGGTCGTCGGGGTTCCTGTCGGGATGGAGCTGCAGCGCCAGTTTGCGATAGGCCTTCTTGATGTCCTTGATGGAGGCGCCGCGGGACACCCCCAGGATCTTGTAGAAGTCTCTCCTGCCGCCGAGGGAGAGAGAAGGTGAGGGAAGGGGAACGGGGAGAGCGTGAAGGAGAATGGGGATGGGAGGGAGACGGGAAGGGAGAGGGGAAACAGGAGAGCGATGAGGGGAAGGGAGCGGGATCCCGTCAGCGCCGCGCCCGCCGACCCTCAGCAGGGGGAAGGCCGATGCTGAGGCGTTACCCCCGGCCCGTGGACGCGGCCCGGCGCACTCACCCCGCGGCGGCCTCCCCGCAGAGGCAGAGCAGGAGCAGGCAGAGGCGGCCGATCCAGGCGGGGGCCATGGCGGGCCCGGCCCTGCCGGCTGAGGGGGAGCGGCGGGAGCGGCGCGTCCCGGCGGCTCCGCAGCGCCCCGGCCCCAGCCAATGGGAGCGCGGGGTGTTCCACGCTAGCCAATCCGAGCGCGCCGCCGCGCAACGACGGCCAATGGGCTGCTCACACTTCACCGCCGCCGGCCAATCGCCTGCCGGAGCGTCGCCGGCGAGCGCGCCGGCCACGCCTCGCCGCYCCTCCATGGTGACTTCCTTCCGAACAGCCAATCAGCGGGCGCACCGCTTTTTCCCGCCCTCGCGCTGGCACTCTCAGCCAATGGGCGGCGGCTCCTGGCAGGCGGGAACGGCCGTCTCTATGGTGCCCGCGGCGGAACCCGGAAGTGGCGGCGGTGATGGCGGCGGCGGGGCCGGGGCCGGTGCGGCTGTGGGTGCGCACGGAGCCGTTCCTGGTGGGAGCGCTCCCGGCCCCGCCGCCCGCCCGCCTCACCCCGCACTATCTGCGCAAGGCGGCCGCCTACGCCCGCGCGCGGGCGGACCAGGGCTGCTTCCCGCGGCTGAGCTGGCCCAGCTGGCGGCACATCGCCTGCGGGAAGCTGCTGCTGAGCCCCGACATCGCCTGGCTCTACTTCGAGCTCTTCCGCGGCCTGCGCGGGCCCTCCCCGCCGCTCCGCCTGCGCTGGGCCGAGGTTGAGGCGGCCTGCACCAGCGCCGAGGAGCTGGAGTGGGAGCGGAGGAAGGCAAGAGCCCGGCCTAAGGCAGGGGGAGCCCGGGCCCGCCTAAAGGGGAGCCCGCCCAGGCTGACAATTCTGTGTCTCTCCCCAGCTCTCCGTGGACACGCTGCAGTTCCTGCTCTTCCTGTACGTGCAGCAGTTCCACAACGTGTCCCTGCGGCGCTCTCTGCTCGGGGACGAGTGGCCCAGCCCCAGGACCAAGTCTCCCAGCCTGTCAGGGAAATCGGGCACCAAGAATAAGGTACTTGTGCCTCCGGGATTGGCCGTGTGCAGGAGCCTCTTCGCTCTGAGGGGRCTTGGGAACGGGCTGGTTTGTTCCAGGGAGGGTTTCACCTGTGAGCAAAGCTCCAGCTGCAGAACTCCTGTTCCATAGTTAACGAAGTGAAGTTGTTGTGATCTCTACAGTTGATAAAATAGGTTTTTAAATTTTTCCATGAGGCTTTCYTGTAGTCCAAACCAAACTGAATATTCCCTGAGAATCTTGACAAGTCTCCTTTTGAGAAGCAACAGCGTTTTTGCTTTATTAGTCAAGCAGGGAGCTCTCCTCATGCTCATAGTGCCTTTCCTATGAGCCAGTGTGGAATTTTAGATTCCATGGCATCACATTTTGTTTCTGAGAGGGGAGTTGGTTGTTCAGCTGTAGATCAACCACGTGGAAATGCTGTTTCCTTTTAAAATACTGCCAGGTATTTAGGAAGGAGCGAGCTGCATGTGTCCCATTGGCAGCTCTGTGTGGGAGAATGCATTACAATTTGCAACCCTGTGTAAGGCCATGCCAACCTCTGGAATCCTGGCACAGGTGTGCTGCTGTGAGCGGGATGAGCTGATGAAAAGTGGCTTAGGGGAAGCTGGAGTGGTTAAAATTAGGAGCTGAATAACTTATCCTGAAATGTTGAACAAAAGTAGTGAGGACAAGGTGTAATCACAGCCCTGTGTTCCTTCAGCACAACTCATCTTCATGAAGCTCTGCCAGAATTGCAGTCTCCTTCCTTTTTTTGGGCTGCAGCCCTTTAGAATTTGAAATATGGATTCTTACAGAGGGTTTGGTTTGTTGGAGAAATGACCCTCTGCTTTTTATCCTGGCACTGAATCCTGGCTGCAGGGATTTTCCAGTGGAGCAGCTCCAAGACCTTGAGTGGCAGCTCTTGATTTGTGTCCTCCCTTTGAATGCCAGCAGCAGTGGCCTGGGTTTGTGTAGGAGTGTAGAAGAGCCTGGTGCTGCTCTCTAGAATGAAATACTTGGTACTTGAGTTGGAATGAAAKGCTTTGAGTTTTTGGGRGGAGGTGTCTTTCCAGCYTTGTGAGAGCAGAGCAGCAGGAATGAGCACTSTGCYTGRMTRTGTTTCCTTCTTCCAGAAGGATTCTAAGCRAGGATTTGTTTACATGATATCCATGGAGCTTCTCAGCTTGGAGAACTCACCCCTCATGTGTTTTCCTGTCCCTCCAGAATGAATACTTGGTACTTGAGTTGGTATTTTGAGTTTTTGGGAGGAGGTGTCTTTCCAGCCTTGTGAGAGCAGAGCAGCAGGAATGAGCACTGTGCCTGGCTGTGTTTCCTTTTTCTAGAAGGATTCTAAGCAAGGATTTGTATCCGTGATGTCCATGGAGCTTCTCAGCTTAGAGAACTCACTCCCTCATATGTTTTCCTGCCCTTCCAGAACTGGGACGACCAGGAGCACCTTGCCTTTGTTCAGAGCCACCTCTTGGATATCCTGGAGCTGCTGCTGGAGCCAGAGCAGCTCTCAGCCTCCTCCCATTCCAGCTGCAGCAGCCWGGTGTCCTTTGAAGCCGTGTGTGCCCTCAGCTTCCTGCTGGAGGGCACCGTCAGCAATTCGGGCACCGTCCGTCCCCTCCACAAGCTGGCCCTCAGGCAGCCCTGCCATGGCCACAATGGCTACTCCAAGGGCTCCAGAACCTTCTCCCTGCCCAAGCTGGAGAGCTGGCTGCGCTCCTCCCTCACTGCCAATCCCTTGGGAATAACTGTCTGCGTCAAGGCTGGCAAGAAGCTCGCGTGGGCACAGCCAGGTGGGCAAAACTGCTGGGAAGGTGTTGTTAGATAGACAGAAATATGGGGGGAAATGGGGGTGTGGGGGGATATTGGGGTGTGGGGAGACATTGGGATGTGGGGGGAATGGAAATATGTGAGCAAAATAGAAATATATAGAAATACATAGAAATAAATATAATTACAAAAGTGTGGGGAGACATTGGGATGTGGGGGGAATGGAAATATGTGAGCAAAATAGAAATATATAGAAATACACAGAAATTCGRCAAGTAGGARTATGGAAAAACARAAGCAGAAGTGCACAGAAATGTAGAAATAAATAGAAATAAATATATGAAAAATAAATAAAAATATAATAAATAAATACATAAACACAATAAATATATAAATAAAATATAATAAATATGATAAATATATAAATATAATAAATTGTATAGAAATAAATATAATTACAAAAGTGTGGGGAGACATTGGGATGTGGGGGGAATGGAAATATGTGAGCAAAATAGAAATATATAGAAATACACAGAAATTCGRCAAGTAGGARTATGGAAAAACARAAGCAGAAGTGCACAGAAATGTAGAAATAAATAGAAATAAATATATAAAAAATAAATAAAATAAATATATAAATATAAATATAAAAATATGATAAAGCTGTAAATATAATAAAAATATATAGAAATAAATGGAATTACAAAAGTGTGGGGAGACATTGGGATATAGGGAGACATTGGGATGTGGGGGGAATGGAAATATGTGAGCAAAATAGAAATATATAGAAATATACAGAAATTCGACAAGTAGGAATATGGAAAAACAGAAGCAGAAGTGCACAGAAATGTAGAAATAAATATATAAAAATAAACATAAAATAAATATAATTAATAAATACAATAATTATATAAATATAATAAATATGATAAAGATATAAGTATAATAAAATATATAGAAATAAATAGAATTACAAAAGTGTAGAGAAATCGAAAAAGACAAATAGAGGAAATTGGAAATACAGAAATAAATTTAGAAATACAGAAAAATAAATCTAGATAAATAGTATAAATMAAATTTTAAGGAAAAAAAATGCCAGAAATGAGAACTCAGCTCTTGTTGCTGAGCAGGAATCTGGCAGTGGAGTGGGACCTGGTCTAGGTTTCCTTGTCTCCTTGTCTCCAGCCCCTCTCCTTCAGGGASATGGCTGTGGAGCCAAGGCACTTTCCCCCTCAGAATAAGGAATTTAACTCAATGTTTTGTTTCCCTGACTGCAGGATCCCAGGAGGGGCAGTGGATTAGGGAGGATGGGGATGGGTTTAAGGATTGCATCCTAGAGGGAGCATTCCCTTTTTAAAACACACAATTCCTGCCTAAAACTTGCCCTCAGGATCTTCCTGCTGAGCTGAGTCTTGTGTTCAGCAGCTGGCTTGTGGAACTGGAGATTCTGGAGCTTGTGGGAGGCTTTGAGTTCTCCTAAGTAATCTTGAAATGGTTTTGATCCTTCAGTGTCTCTCAGTTTCTGAAATTTCTGGTGCCTCTTGCTGCTGACCTGCTCAGGAGGCATCGGGGGTGGTGTGACTGCTGTGGGATGTACCATCCTTGAACTTTGGGGCTGATTWTTTTCCTGAGGGATTGCTGCACCCAGAACTCCTGTGGGCTTTGTTTTGCAGGGGAAGGAGCAACCAGGAGACTCAGGATTGCCTGCAGTGCCCGGGTGGTGCCAGAGGTGTCTCCCCTGGTGATCATGAGCCACGTGTACAGGCAGACCCTGGCCAAGAGCTCAGACACCCTGGTGGGGGCTCACGTCAGAATCTCTCGCTGCAACGAGTCCTTCATTTACCTCCTGTCCCCTCTGCGGTGAGTTTGGCTTCTCCTGGGACACAGCTGGACTCCTGGTGACCATGAGTGTGTCCTGGGGGCCAGGAGGCCAGTGGGATCCTGGGGGGTGTTAGGAAGAGCATTCCCAGTAGGTCAGGGAGTGATCCTGTCCCTCTGCTCAGCCCTGTGAGGCACAGCTGGGGTGCTGTGTTCAGGTCTGGGTTCCTCAGGAGGGGCAAGGAGCTCCTGGGAGGGTCCAGTGGATGGTGTGGAGATGATGAAGGGAGTGGAGCATCTGGGCCTGGTTAGTCTGGAGAAGACCAGACTGAGGTGGGATCCCATCAATCCATACAGAGATCTCCAGGTGGTGCCAGGCTTTGTTCAGTGGTGCCAATGACAGGATAGGGAGCAATGGCCACAAACTAAAMCACAGCAAGTTTCACCTCAACATGAGGAGGAACTTCCTTCCTCTGAGGGTGCCCAGGGAAGAGCTGGAGTGTCCCTCTCTGGAGACATTCCAAACCTACCTGGACACGTTCCTGTGTCACCTGCTGCAGGTGACCCTGTGGTGGTGTTTGCAGTGGTCCCAGGATGAGGGAAGAGATGAGAAGCTTGACTCCATGTTTCAGAAGGCTGATTTATTATTTTATGATATATTAAAAGAAAATTATATATTAAAACTACACTAAAAGAATGGAGAGAAAAGGATTTCATCAGAAGGCTTGCAAAGGAARGAAATGGAATGATAATAAAATCTTGTGACTGACCAGAGAGTTTGAGCCAGCTGGGCTGTGATTGGATGTTAATTAAAAACAATCACATTGACCAATCARAGATGCACCTGTTGCATTCCACAGCAGCAGATAATTATTGTTTTTCTTTTCCTCTGAGGCCTTTCAACTTCTCAGGAGAAAAAATCCTGTGTCACAGACATGTTTTATGAAAAATCCTTTCCTTAGGGTTTTTCCTCCTGAGAGGCTGAGAGGCCTCAGGAACAAAATGTAACCAATGGTTATCTGCTGCTGTGGAATGCAACAGGTGCATCTGGGATTGGTCTCATGTGGTTGGTTTTAATTAATGGCCAGTCACAGTGCAGCTGGCTCAGACTGTCTGGTCAGTCACAAGATTTTGTTATCATTCCATTCTTTTGCTTTCCTTGCTAGCCTTCTGATGAAATCCTTTCTTCTATTCKTTTAGTATAGTTCTAATAATATATATATCATAAAATAATAAGTCAGCCTTCTGGAACATGGAGTCAGGATTCTCATCTCTTCCCTCATCCTGGGACCCCTGTGAACACCACCAYAATCCYGGCAAAAGGATTTTTYATAAAATATGTCCRTGACAGTGACCCTGCCTTGGGCTGGACGGAGGTTCCTTCCAGCCCTGATGCTTCTGTGTTTCCTTGGCAGATCTGTGACCATCGAGAAGTGCCGCAACAGCACCGTTGTCCTGGGCCCTGTGGAGGTGTCAGTGCACGTCCAGAGCTGTGACAACGTCAAGGTCATCGCCGTTTGCCATCGCTTGTCMCTTTCGTCCACCAAGGGCTGCACTTTCCACACCCTCACACCCACGCAGCCCCTCATCCTCTCGGGGAACCTGGCGGTCAGCTTTGCCCCTTTCCACACCCATTATCCCATGCTGGAAGACCACATGGCTCAGGTGGGCTTGGCCACTCTGCCAAACTACTGGGACAGCCCCATGCTGGTGTGCAGGGACAGCGGTGACACGAGCGTCTTCCGGCTCCTGCCCCCCTCAGACTTCTACACCTTTGTGATTCCCTTTGAGATGGAAGGAGACACCACAGAGACCCCAGGGGGGCTTCCCCAGGAGTACCAGGAGGTGCTGAGGCAGCGGGAGCAGAAGATGCAGCTGTGGGAGCGCATGGTGGAGGAGGCAGAGCTGAACAGGTGAGTGTCCCCTCAGCCACGGGGACAGAGGGTTGTTTGATGGGGGGTTCCACAGAAATCCTTGAAGGGTGGCTTGGGTTGTGTGAGCCATGTCCTAGAGCATTAGTAATTAGCAACCCTGGGATTTTGCTTGGTGATGTGGGAAGACTAATGCTCACAGGCATAGCTCAGAATTGTAGAATCCCAAAATGCCTTGGGTTGGAAGGGATCTTAAAGCTCATCCCGTCCCACCCCCTGCTGTGGAACACCTTCCACTACCCCAGGTTGCTCCAAGCCCTGTCCARCCTGGCCTTGGACAGTTCAGGGATGGAGCAGCCACAGCTTCTCTGAGCAACCTGTGCCAGGGCCTCACCACCCTCACAGGGAAGAATTTCTTCCCAATRTCCCATCTAACCCTSCCCTCTGGCAGTGTGCAGCCATTCCCCTGTGTCATGTCACTCCAGTCCCTTGTCCAAATCCCTCTCCAGCTCTCCTGGAGCCCCTTTAGGCACTGGAAGGTGCTGTGGTGTCACCCTGGAGCCTTCTCCTCTCCAGGTGAACACCCCCAGCTCTCCCAGCCTGGCTCCAGCCCCTGGAGCACCTCTGTGGCCTCCYCTGGATTCCAGCAGCAGCACATCCTCGTTATGCTGGGTATCCCAGAGCTGAAGGCAGCTCTGCAGGTGGGGCCTCACCAAGTGGAGTGAAGKGGGACAGTCTCCTCTGTCACCCATGCTGCTCCTGAGGAGGTGCTTTCTCATGGCTGCATTTTCCCAGCTTGTGAGGCTCCAGGAAAAGCATTCCCAGATGCTGCTGAGGTGAGGGATCCACCCTGGCAGTGGATTGGGCCAGGGCTGGGTGTGCACCCTGAGCTGCCTGGGGTCCCTCTTAGSCCAGTCTTCCCCTTGGGATTGAAGCTGTGAGGGGCTGTCCCAGCCCTTGTTGAGGGAATGTGCACGTGGGTCATTGCAGCAGATCACCACTTTGAAATTCCTCTGGAGCAGWTCACGTGGAATCCTCTGCCCAGCTTCCTTGGCAAGCTCAGAGTGGGGATAAAACCCCATTTCAAATATCTGTTGTTCTTCCCAGGCTGCTGCTTCCCTGCACAGTTTTGGGAAGGAATTTGGCTTGTCAGAACCTTCCTGTGAAAGAAATGTGAGGAAATAGGGATTGATGTGCTTAGATTTGCCATCATCTGCTGCAGTCACAGGAGGCAAGAGCTTGCTGCTTATTCCATAAAAGGGGGGAAACTCTGGCAAGTTTARAAGCTTGTTGAAAAGAAAGTGGGCAGCTGACAGTGGAAAATGTCTGTTGTCTCCTGCAGGCAGGGAAACAAGAAGGGAGACAAGTAGGAAGCTTAGAGCAAACAGGATATCAGGCTTGTAGAAAGAAAAAAGCTGCTGTGCTCGAGCAGGGAGGTGAAAGAGAGTGTTAGAAATAAGAAGACATCTTTCAAGAAGTTGAAGTTGTCTGATTGAGGAAAGTGGGGCAAAAAAAGAATGTAAATCCTGCCAGGCTGAAAGTAAAACCCCCGTAAGACAGGACCAAGAAGACAGCTTGAGGAACAACTTGCAAAAGCATAAAATCCTGTTTATTCATTTTTCTGAGCGTATCAGACAGAAAGTCTTTCAGGGTCAGCAGCAGATCAAGGTAGAGAAAAAGCTCTTGGAGAAGATAAATCCACAAGGGAAGAAAGAAATGGCTGCCTTTGTGTTCACTGGGGAGGAATTTGGGTTAGTTTGTGTTCCAAACCCCTGCTTTGTGGGGAATGGCTCAAATATAAGAGAACATACAGACAGCAGCCTTAACTTGGAAAAAGGGTGTGGATACRTGGAGCCTGTCTGAGGGTGAGTGGGACAAAACTGAATAAAATGGCCTGAATTGGAAGAGACCTTAAAAACCCAACCACATTCCACCCCCCCCTGCCATGGGCAGGGACCMCTTCCACTATCCCAGGCTGCTCTAAGCCCTGTCCAGCCTGGCCTGGGACATTTGCAGGGATCCAGGGGCAGCCACAGCTTCTCTGGGCACCCTGTGCCAGGGCCTGCCACCCTCACAGGGAGGAATTCCTTCCCAGTATCCCATCTGACCCTGCTGGCTGGCAGTGGGAAGCCATTCCCCCTTGTGCTGTCACTTCAGGCTCTTGCAAAGAGTCTCTCTCCATGTTTCTTGYAGCTCCTTCAGGCACTGGAAGGCCACAGTGATTTCACCCCAAAGCTTCTCTTCTCCAGGCTCAACAATTCCAAATCTCCCAGCTTTTTCTTRGAGGAGGGTGCTCCATCCCTTTGATCACCCTTGTGGTCTCCTGCTTTTCCCAGTACAGAATGGGGTCAGCACATCAAATTAGGAATGGGTTCAAAACAAACCCACATCAAATCTCCAGAATATTGAAAAATGTTCATGTTTCATTGCTGTTGAGAAATGAATTGTGTAAACTCCTTGCAAAAGTCCATCAGGAGCTACTCAACACCTGTGCCACCTTTGGCTTAAGAAATTCCAGATGTGAGCTGATCCCAGAGGGCTGGGATGCTGTTCTGGAGATGCTTTTGGGCATCTGACCCCGTGCCTGAGCCGAGTGGCCCACCCTGTTAGGCCTGCCAAAAACACCCCAAACAGAAAATGTTGTGAGATTTGTTTATAGGTGCATTYTTTTCCCTGATCTCCTTCCTCTCTGGTGCTGTCAGAATAGAATTTCGTGTCCTTAGTGCTTAAGCACTGGTTGCTAATCTCAGTCTTCTCCCTTTTCAGACAGTTYTTCAGCTGTGCCCTGAGGGGAAAGTGGAGGCAGCCCTGGAGCAGGATGGTTGTGGTGGTGGGATGGGGAATTTTGTATGAGTTCTCCAGGTGCTCCAGGTTCTGCCTTTGGGGTTCATTAGCATCACATTCRCTTGGTAAAAACCTTTTCTGGTTGTCTCTGCAAAGTTCAGGAGCCAAGCCTGGCTCTTCCTGATCCATCTGGAGGCTTGTTTGGAAAGTGCAGATGTATAGAAGTATAATACTGTGAATAAATGTGATTTTTCCATATTTCCCTGCTGCTTTGTCTGTTTCAGGGATCAGAGGAAACAGCTCCAGGCTGTGGTAATAAACAAATTCTATGAGTGGCTGGTTCAGACAGGGAACAGGCAGCAGCTGGACAGCCTGGTCCCTCCTGCCCTGGGCTGCAAGCAGGCAGCAGGAGAACATTCCTGGCCAGGATAACATTCCTGGGCAGCAGAAGGAAAGGGAGGTGAGTAAAAGGCCTCCTTCTCTTGCTTCTTCTCTCCCCCCAAGAACTGTCCCATGTTGGTGTGCACAGCCAAGGCAGAGGTAGGAGAAGCAGGAGTCTGAGGGAATGTTCTCATAAGAGCCTGGCATTTGGGTTTAGTTCYTACTTTGCTGTCAAAACCCATTCTCAGCTGAAATCTGTGTCCTCAGCATGGCAKTGCTGCCAAGTTTGATTTGTTGGAGGCATCTCTAAGGCAGATGGGCAAATTACACATAATGTGATATAAAACTGATTGGAATAGCTGCTCTTTGAAAGAAACTCTGTGTATTGATGTCTACCCAGCACACTTTTTGCTAAAGAGATCTGAGTGAGACTTTGGGTCATTCTTTCAATGAGACTTTGGATAATTCTTACAATAAGACTTTGGATAATTCTCACTTATTCTTCCCAAGCAGAAGTGGTTTAGGAGCTGGAGGCCTGCCCTTATTGTGCTCTTCTGCCATGGCATGTTTCAAACCATTAGAATATTGTTTTATTTTTGATTTCACCTTTGAATTCCTTTTCCTTTGCTGATGTTAGAAGTAAAATTGTCTCCTTTTATTTTGTTGCAGAGCTTTGGGAACTGCCAGTGATCCACTCAGCCCAGTTCTTATTAAGACTTTGTGCCATCCCAKCTGCACCCACTGGATCTGCCAGCCAGCCCTGGTGTGGATGGCACTGCCTGGCTGCTGTAGGATTCCTGAGCATTGCTGCTTTCCCAGGAATGTGCTGTAGCCATCYTGTTGGTGGCTGAGAGGTGCCTGGCACTGGGGGAAGATGAAGTGTGCCTTGTTGCAGAGCTGTCACAGCAGTCCACAGTGTCCAACACACCAGGCTTCCTGGGACAAAGCTAGATGCAGGCCCTGGGCATCACCTGCATCCTYATGGTACAAACCAGTGGTGCTGTTTTAATAAATGTGAAAAAGAAATGTTTAATTTTTTTAATGAATGAAATCAAACAGGTTTTTTTTAATATGAAGATGGCACTTTTAGAAGGTAATTTTTTTGTATATGGTTGCATYGTTTTGACAAATGTCAATAAACCAGATTTGTTGGATAAACCTGGCACATGTCCTGGGGAAGGGGTTTTACCTGTACAGTTGGTCTTAGGGGGACACAGCATCTTTTATCTTAATGAAATGTGAACCTGTCAGACAGAGAAACTGCTAATTTATGGGGAAAGTGGGGCAAAAAAAGAATGCAAGTCCTGCCAGGCTGAAAGCAAAACTCCTGTAAACTTCAGCCATGCAGCTGAAGGCTGCCCTGGCACAAAGTTTTGATACAAGCCCTATTCCTATCTCTCATAATTTTCAGAAAGATTATCAGCTTGAATAAGCACCATTCTCATGTGCTGGTGGGATGTGTTTTGGGGAGATGTGCTCATAGCTGAGCACTTAAATAAGCTTGGAAAATAGGCAAAGGCATTGCATGGATGAGTGGAGGCAGCAGCTGGTGGTGCCTTGGGGAGAGCTCTCCAAGCTGAGTGAGGGGAAGGCACAGAGCTCTGGAGTGCACAGCCTCAGAAGTCCTCTGAAGGTCTCCTGGGCAGGCAGGTGAGGTGAGTTTATTATATTTTTTCTATTTATTTAAGATGAGTTTATTATATTTAACCAACCTCTAAAGGAGGGATRTGTGAAATGACCACAGCTTTGAGCTGTGAACATGCTGATAGAACCCAGCTTGTGCTTCAGCTGTGGTCTTCAGGAGTTAAAAACTAAATCAATCCAAGTGGCCTCAGTGAGAGCAACAGCTCTGGGTGRTTCAAGGCTCCTAAAATGGGAAGAGGAGCAGCTGCTGATTGTGAGTGCCCCAGGCTCTCCCATCTGCCTGCRTTTACAGAGCTGCTGTTGCGAGAGTGCTTGTCCTGACAGATTTGAAAGAGGGGCTGCGTGTTTCGGGCGCTGCTGTGCCAAATTCGTGTCCCTTTGTCTCACTAAGCCTTTGGGCTGGGGCACTGAATAGCTGCAGAGGTGGTTTTTCATAATGCCCTGCCGGGGGGGTGGCTGTGGAAGCCAGTGATCCTCGGCCTCCCCGCTCCCAGGGCCGGAGTGTGGCCGAAGGGAAAACTCCTCTGCTCCAACCTCAGGTGCTGGGCTGAGAGCTGGGGCTGAATTTGTGACACTTGAAAAGACAACAGAAATCTGGGCATCGTTTGATGTGTGAAATCACTCACTCTGTGGGGAGTGGGGAGGTGGCCACACATCCTTCTTTCCTTCCATTTCAGGAGGTGTTTGGAGCGGTGCGGCTCCAGCTGAGKGTGTCCCAGGAAAATCTGCAGCCTCTTTGCTGCACAGATGTCTCCATTGAGAGCTTTCAATGCACAGCTGGTCTTTGCAATCCTCTGGTATCTGCTCTGAGCACTTGTTTGTCATTCCTTAACTGCATTCTTCACCAGAACACTCCCTGATGAATATCATGTGCCCTCCTCACAAATGGGGTGGGTCTCYAAGAGCCAACGAGGATTCCTTCTTGTTTAACAAGCTTGGAAGGGAGGGAGCAGCCAAATTACCACTTGTCCTTGGCAGGGGGCTGCGTGTTTTGAGTGCATTTGGCAGAGTTTTGGTGTTCTGACTCAGCAAATGGTAACAAAGGGAGGATGGCGAAGCCTTCCTTTATTCCATAATCCTGTTTGCTTTTCTGGAAATCGGCTATAGCCTCAGAATCACTGACTCAATTTTTGGATCCTATTCTCATGACAAAGCGGCTGTCTGGTTTAAAACAAGCCCGTTATAAAAAGGGCACCTCGGATCCTGGCTGTTTGTAACAGCTGCTGACATTCCTCCGGCACAGGGGAGATTGGCTGGAACGGAAAATGTCCAGAGCTGGAACCAAGGTAAGTTTGTTTGCAGTGTGTTCATGAGTTTGGCTAAAAGTGCAGAATTTTGCAGGAATGAATTGTGGAGAAACTTTGTTTTTTCTGTTCTGCTGACAGCTTCCCCCTCTGTCAGTGTGTGGGCAGGGGGAGATGCTTGAAATCCCTCCTCACGTGGAGGGAAGCTGGAGCTGAGCCCTYCCAAGTATTTTCCCAGATTTTGGCTGGTTCCTCTAGGTGTGGCTCTGCCAGAGGATGGACTCAAGCGCAGTGACTGGTGAGAGGCATTTTGAAATGGTTCTAAATCAGCAGGATCTGATGGCTTGTGAATTGGGGGTGGAGGGGCTGCCAGCCAGGAATCACTGCACTTGCAGAGCAGGGTCTCATGGAAAGGTCCCTTGGAGAGGGGCTGACTGCCAGCACCAGCAGAGCTGCCACATCCCTTTTCCACGGTGGAGCAGAGGRTGTGCTGGGACAGAAAGGCTCCATGGATGGCCATGGCACCGAAGGGAATGGTGTTCCCTGAGGGATGATGCACACTGTCCTTGGGATTCGGTGCAGTCGGCAGGGATGAACTGAAATCAGAGAAGGAGGKAGGTTGGGAAGCTCAGCTCCAGCTGGAGAGACATCTCAGGTGGGGATCCAGCACCTCAGGCTTGGGTTTAGCAGAGCTGAGCTGGCTGGTCCCACAGAACTTGTACTGAGTCTGAGCAGGGAGAAACAGCTGGGAAAAGAAAGGAAAGGAGGGCAAGGACTTGGGCCAGTGTCCCCTGTGGAATGCCAAACACTAGGAAGCTGCAGGAAGAGCTTCATCTGAGTGCAGCTTTTGGGCTGGATTCCTTTCAGCCTCTGGAGGCTGTGAGACCCAAGGGGCTTTGGAAGCACAGTGGGTTTGGAGGCACTGGGCAATGCCATGGGAGATCTGGCCCCGGTTTTTCCGTGTCCTTTGGCTCTGTGGCTCTCAGGCTGTTGGGCTGGGAAGCYGAGGAGGGTGTGCTGGTGGCTCCTGGATCCTGGGGTGCAAACTTTCTGTACCTAAACCTAAAAAAGGTGCTGGGGAACTGCAACTGCTCCATGCTTGAGTCTTCTGTCAGCTTGGAAAGCCTTGAGCACATTCTGCCCTTCCCCTGCCGAAAGCCGCGTCCCCTCAGTGTGTACCACGGGGAATTCATGGAATATATGCTGCTGGGGGGCAGCAAGATGGCCAGGAGGAGTTATCTCCTAGCTTTCTATGCTGTGCTTTGTTTAGCACATTCCAGGGAGAAGAAAAAGGCAAAACAAGGAATTAAACACCATTTCTCACAGCCCTGGTGAGTGATCTGCCCTGGAAAGGGATCACTCCTGATAGAGGACTGGATTTTTTTTATGAGTAAAAAAATGATATTTTTAATGAGTTTCCTTCTAGCTAAGCTACTGTTGAAAAGCAATATGTGATAACTCAGGTGAGGTGACCAAAGTGAGAGTTTTACATTSCTGCAAGGAAGATCTGCTCTGACAAATGTGGTATGTGCCTGGTAACCCCCAAAAGGCAAGGTTTGGGCACGGAGAGGTTAACAGGGGAGTGCTGGGAGCAGAGCTCCTGCAGGGTTTGGCTGAAGGAAAGTGATTTCCCTGCGAGTGAGRGGGGCAGAAACAAAGCTGCAAAACTGGAATTGGAATCTGTAATTATTCTATGGGTGAAAACATCAGCCTGAATCCATGCAGGAAAGCTGGGAAGCAAAGGTCTGAAACGAGCTGAGGGTGTGTCTGAAGGGCTGTGCTGGAGAACGGGTGGGGAGGACCCCTTAAATTCTGAAATTAAACAAGGGAGCAGCACTTAGGTTGGACACAGTTCTGKAGGAACAGCCATCTCCTTAACGTGCCTTTGGATTTCTTTGGCTTTGTGGTTTTAGGAGTGCAGGGAAAATTCCCCCCTGTAAACATCAGGCTCCAGTTTGGTTGTGTTAGGCTGGGTGGGGAAGGAACATCACTGAATCCCACGATGGTTTCAGTTGGGAAGGACATTAAAGCCCATCCAGTTCCACCCCTGCCATGGGCAGGGACACCTTYCACTACCTCAGRTTGCTGCAAGCCCTGTCCAGCCTGGCCTTGAACTCTTCCAGGTTCTCTCTGCCCAGAAAGCAGATCCACATTGGGCAGAGTTCATCATCAGCCATGTTGSACAGGAGTGGGACAGGATCAGAGCTTGGGGACAGATGTTGGAGAGAGGGACCAGCCATCCCAGCAGAGGGTAATGCTGCACTGGGAACAAATGAATCCTGCAGAGGCTTTTCCAGGGCTGCTGTGGCTTCCTTGACYAGTGGCTTCGAGAAGAGGGTGACTGGTGATGCATGAGTGCCAAACCCAGCRAGCAGAGCTTTCAGTGTTGCCTTTGGGTCAGGCTGGCAGATTTTTTGGGTGATACCCTTAGGGACAATGATCCAGAAGCAGAATCTGGAAAAGGCAGTRGGCTGTGGCCAGAAAGACCTGGCCGGCGTGGTTAACTGCCCAAGAGTGGGAAAACAGGAGCTGGGCATTTCACTGCTCTCCTTTCACAGCCTTTATTCACTGCTGGAAAGGTCAGAGTGATCCCCAGCTCTCCACTGAAGGTGGGAAGATCTTGCTCAGGATGTTAGGGGATGGGTTGTTTTGTGTGGACCAACTGCTTTGTGATGGCAAATCAGTCCTTGGAATTAAGAGGAAAATAGCATTATCCTAATCAATATTCAGTAATATGCCACAAAATCAAGAGCATGAATCCTCTGGCATGACCAGTCTGACTTCCCAGAACCCTTGGTCAGGCTGGTGGGRCACGCTGACCAACCAGCCCCAGGAAAACTCCAGCTAATTTAATTTTTAGCACAAAACAAATGATTAAAAATAAAAAGTGAGAGAGTTATCCTGCACTTGGGTTGAAACACTGACAAGGAATGATTTTTGAAGAGCAGGGAGGTTACATTGATACCAGTAGCCAAAGCACTGTAGGTGAAGTACTGCAGGTGGGGGTGTGCCTTAATAATCAAACTATGGAAAAAAAACATGGRAAAAATGGATTGTGGACCACTSCATGTKKGGTGTGGCCAGAAAGATTCTCTCTAGGTCATCTGGTGTTGTGAGCAAGCAAGGGATGTAGTCAGGATAGATGGGATGGTTTGGGAATCCTCTTGGAGAAGAGCAACATTTGATGAGTAATTGTCACCTGGGAGGATCTAAAAATGGGGCTGGAGAAAGGACTGGTCTGCTCCAGGGYTTGGCAATATTTACATGAAGGGATGTTTGAGGAAAACTGGGTCTCCTCTCCAGGCTGGCTGGGTGGGTGGTGCCTTGTGTGGGAGGAATGGGATTCACTCATCRGCTCCCAAGACCACCTCAAGCCAGGCTGTGATCAAGGATAAAGTGCTTTGGGGTCAGCAGCCTGGCTATAGAGCAGCTCTTGGGCAAGAAATRTGGGGATGGATTGTGAATTTGTCAGAGGTTTCATGGACTTGCAGCAACCAAAGCAGAACGAGCCAACTGCAGGAACAATCCTTGGATATCCACAAAACTGCTCCCCACCACGCACATGGAATGCTCCTTTAGTTTCTCCTGGCAAGGGCAAAGCTTGTGTGATGTCCAGCTTTGGGCAGCAAGTTTTGAGAAAGGAAGTTTTGGGTTGTTCAAGTGGGAACAAGGATGGGCTGGAAGACATGAGCTGGGAGGAAAGAGACTTCTCCACCCCCTTCAGATCAGTAAAGATCTCGCTGCAAACGCTTGGTAAGTCAGTATAAAGGAAATAATAGAATTGTTGAGGCTGGAAAAGCCCTCTAAAGGCATCAAGTCCAACTGCTAACCCAGTGCTGCCAGACCCACCCGTGTCCCCAGAAAACTGCTTTGTACATTCCATTGACTTCTCACAGCTCTCCAGCCATAATTCAGTAACTCCTGATCTAGAGAAGGTGGGAGGGAATTGCTTTGATTGTGTTTTGTTGGAAAAAGGACAAGGACTTCTCTGTGGGARTGTTGTGTTGGACTGGGACAGAACAAAGGTCTGGGAAGGGCAGAACACTGGTGGCATTGGGGCCAGACAGGTGAATTAGTCTGACTGTCTGCAGTTGGTCCCATTCCATGGCTGGACTTGATGATTTCTGATACCTCAAGTATTGAATTTGTGGGGATGAAGGGAGGAATGATGAATCTGACTCCATGTTCTCAAAAGGTTAATTTATTATTTTATGATACTATATTATATTGAAGGATACTATACTAAACTATACTAAAGCATACAGAAAGGATACTTACAGAATGCTAAAAAGATAATAATAAAAACTCGTGACTCTCTCCAGAGTCCTGGCACAGCTTGGCCCTGATTGGCCAAAGAGTGAAAACAACTCACACCAGAATCCAATGAAACAATCACCTGTGGGTAAACAATCTCCAAACACATTCCACATGAGCACAACACAGGAGAAGCAAATGAGATCAGAATTGTTTTCCTTTTTCTCTGAGGCTTCTCAGCTTCCCAGGAGAAAATCCTGGGCAAAGAGGTTTCTTCAGAGAATGTGAACGCCACACTCAAGGCCTCTGCTTTCAGATATTTCCTGCCGTGATGTGGCYGGAATATGGAGATGTTCTGGATGAGGAACCTCCCCTCTCTGCCCCCTCTGCTCCTTTCAGGTCACCTTCTATGAAGACAAGAACTTCCTGGGCCGTTACTACGAGTGCGACAGCGACTGCCCCGATTTCCACACCTACCTGAGCCGCTGCAACTCCATCCGTGTGGATGGAGGCACCTGGGTGGCCTACGAGAGGCCCAACTATGCTGGGAACATGTACGTGCTGACCCACGGGGAGTACCCTGACTACCACCACTGGATGGGCCTCAACGACCGCCTGGGCTCCTGCAAGTACATCCAGATCGTAGGTGTCACCCCTTGCCAGGGCATGCTGCCATTTATCCCATGCTGGGAGGGTTTCATGGAGGGGAACGTGGTGTTCTGGGGAGCCACAGAGGGGGTGGCTGCAGGGGTTTGCTCCCACAGTCCTGCTCTGGGAGTAGCAAGGTGKTTGGTGTGGGGAGAAGGTGAGTGTGTCCCAGTCTGGATTGCAGTGGGAAAAGGCAGACCTGTGGTGGTGTTCACAGGGGTCCCAGGACGAGGGAAGAGATGAGAAGCTTGACTCCATGTTTCAGAAGGCTGATTTATTATTTTATGATATATATATATTATATTAAAACTACACTAAAAGAATAGAAGAAAGGATTTCATCAGAAGGCTTGAAAGGAGAGGAAAGGAATGATAATAAAATCTTGTGACTGACCAGAGAGTCCGAGACAGCTGGACTGTGATTGGCCATTAATTAAAAACAACCACAGGAGACCAATTAAAGATGCACCTGTTGCATTCCACAGCAGCAGATAATTATTGTTTACATTTCATTTCTGAGGCCTCTCAGCTTCTCAGGAGAAAAAACCCTAACAAAAGGATTTTTCATAAAATATGTCCGTGACACAGATCCCTTTGAGTGTGGGTGAGTTTCCATAGGTTCATCAGCATGCTCCTTTAGGGATTTCAGTGTCCAGGCAGGTTGCTCCAAAGTTTGCCTCTTGCCTTTTCCCTGGTGTGTAACCAACTGATCCAACAGGCTCAAGGCCTGTAACAGTGGAATGTTGGTTGTGCAGGAACATTTGGAATRAGAGGAAGTTTCCTCCTCTCTAGCAAGTCAGGACTCCCTTCTGATACAGGGAGAAGAATCCGTGTCACCAAACCCCTCTGGGTGTGGAGAAACCAAGCCCAGTATCAGCCCTGGAGTGCCCAGGAGCAGGAGGGATGCCTGGAGCCCTCCTTGGCCRTGCCTGGAGCAGCCTGGTGCCTCCTGGTGTGAGGACAGCACAGGAGATGTGCCCATCCCCTCCTAACTGAGGGTGGGAGAAAGGAACTGAGGGAATGATCCTTTTGGGAAGCCTATGGGGAGGAGCATCTTTTAAGAGTGGGATTGTGGATGAACTGTGGATTGGTGCTGCTGCTGCTGAGGTTTTCCAGTAGTTTGGCAGACTCCGGTGATCCACGGGTTGCTGACTTGAAGGGCCATGAATTCTTACTTCATGGAGCAGGTCTCACAACTGAGAAGGGTTTTGCTTTTGCTGGGTCTAAATCCCTTYGCATGGGGCAATGAGAGCTTCCAGCCTGTTCGGAGCACTGATCTGGCTTAAGACATGGAGCCAAAACACAAGAGCAGCACAGCTTCCTCCACCAGGACGAAACGTGGGAGCCTTATCCTGCATGTCCACCTGGTCCTGGCTTTCCCCTGCCCTGGGGAGACCCCGCAGAGCTCGGCTGGGGCTGGCAAGGAGGGGCGGGCTGGGGAAGAGGTGTCCGGGCAGCTGCAGAGCAGGTGCGGATCCGGCAGTGCCTTCGGGCAAGGAGCGCTTCCAGTCCCGGGGGGAGCCAGCGCTGCCTCCGCAGCAACACGGCCCCGCCGGGCTCAGCAGCTCCTTACACTCCCCTCTGCCCGGAGGAGACGGGACTGGAGCGGGTCTGGCTCTCTGATGCTCACGAGGAGCACTGAGGGGCTCAAAGCTGCCCGGGATAGCGAGACCGGCACTGCTGACTCAAGCTTCTCCCTGTGCTGCATGTGATGCTCTGTTAAAATTTACCCCAGCTGCTTCTCCCTGTGTTTTTGGAGATTTCAGCCTTGTCCTGATGTGCTGGGGGTGGTTGGTGCCTGATTTGAGTGTGGCTGTGCCCAAACTCTGCCCCYGTGTCAGAGCTGGGACGTGTCAGTGCCTCCATCCGATGCTTTGGTTGCCAATGAAGTCACCCAGGGAAGCCGTGGCTGCCCCACCCCTGAAGTGTCCAAGGCCAGTTTGGATGGAGCTTGGAGGGTAGTGGGAGGTGTGCCCACCCACTGCAGGGAGGTAGAACTGGGTCATCTTTAAATCCCTTCCAACACAAACCTTTCCATGACCCTATAATTTTCTCTCCCCACACTTTTTTCTTTTTACTTTTTTTTTTTCCTAGCCAAGTGGAGGCCGAGGCCACATCCAGGTGTTTGAGAAGGGAGATTTTGGCGGGCAGATGTTCGAAGCCACCGAAGACTGCCCCTCCATCATGGAGGAGTGGCACATGCGTGAGGTGCACGCCTGCAGGGTGCTGGAGGGCGTCTGGGTGTTCTACGAGCATCCCAACTACCGGGGCCGGCAGTACGTGCTGCCCAAGGGGGAGTACCGCAAGCCCGTGGAGTGGGGCGCGGCCAGCCCCGCCGTCCAGTCCTTCCGCAGCATCTCCGAGTGAGCCGGCCCCGAGCAGGGCTGCCACATCCCCCCAATAAAGCAACTGAGTCGCTCAGCTCCGCCTTGTCCTGCTTATTCCCGGGATTTGCGTGAGACACGTCCTGCCCCGGGGGAGCTGGGGTGGAGCGGAGCCTTCCCTGCCTCGTTGTCACCTTCCCCATCCCCTGCTGTGGGAGCGTCGGGGGCTGGGATGGTTGGGATGGATGGAGACAGAGATCTCTGCAGCCAGGTCAGGAACCTGGGGTTTATTGCACAGGGCCTGGGGGCAGGGTCCTGCTGGGATTTGGGGTTTATTGCAAAGGGCCTGGGTGCAGGGCCCTGCTGGGATTTGGGGTTTATTGCACAGGGCCTGGGGGCAGGGCCCTGCTGGGATTTGGGGTTCATTGCAAAGGGCCTGGGGGCAGGGCCCTGCTGGGAGCTGCAGCCACAGCTCAGAGCAGGACTGAGAGAAGAGAGGGGGAGAGAGGATGAGAGGGTGAGAGAGTAAAAGGCAAGAGCAGTAAAAAGGGTAAGCATGCGAAGTTGCCATTACAATACCATAAATCTTCTTCTGTGTTGAATATTCTGATTCTCACTAACCAATCTAGTACAATACACAAGTTCTATAGCATTTACATACAGCCTATAAGAATCATTACATTACCATACTGTGTTACATTTTAAACCCTAAGAACTCCTCTTTGGACCCCTTCTGCCAAGCTGTAGGGTCTGCTCTGACCCTTGGGCCTGTCTGCAAGCAGAGGGTGTTGTTCCATCAAAAGGGGATCACCTTCAGCTGGCCATGCCATTGTTTTCCAGCTGTTCAGTAACTGAGGGATCTCAAAGCTTGCWTTCATTTCAATCTCACTTATAGTTTCCAKATTCTCAAAATCTTTTGCCAAGCAATCATATTTATAAGGCTTTCMTGTTTCATCTTCCCCAACACCCTGCCCCTCTGATCCTTTAGGAAAAAGCCATCCCCAAGCTGGAGTTTGTGCCCCAGAGTTTGGCCATCCCGGGGGAGCGGTGGCACCACACCTCCCTGGGTTCCAGTTGTCGGTGGTGGCTGTGGGTGGTTCGGTCTGTCATGTCCCTGTGGAGTCCCTGCCTGCTCTGTTGCTGCTCCATAGTGGCTTGGGAGAAGGGATGAGGTTTTTYTCAGTGCCATGTGTCCTCCTGGACACCCTGAGCAGGCAGCTGCTGACCTGGTACTGGATGAGTTTGTCCTCCCGGGACTGGGAAAAAATGGAGATCCCAGATGGAACAGGAGGGGGACAGCCATAATCTCCTTGGGGGAGGCTGAGGACACTGGCAGCCCAGCGTGTCAGGTACAGAATGTCCCCTGGAGGTGTGAGCCAAGGCATCCAGCTGCTTAAACTGGGGCTGGGCACCACATGGAGCCAGGGGCTGGAAGCAGGAGAGCAGGCTGGGTGTGGGATAGAGGCAGTGAGTGCCTCTGGGAGGTGGCTGCTGAAGGGCAGGAAAAGCTCCCTGGACACCTGAGATATGCAGGGAGGAGAGGGGGCTCCCAGTTAGCCCAGTTTGCCACCAGGAACATCCCATTTTGCACAGTGCTGCCAGAGGAGAGGCAGGTCCCAGGCACAGCCTCTCGGGCAGGAATAGCTGATGGCTGGGGACTCTTCTCCTGGGAGCTGCAGCCTGTTTGCACATGGAGCTGAGGGGCTTTGGGACRATGAGGCTGGAGGTGGAAGCAGAGCCCTCCCAGCCATGCTCTGCATTTCTTCCCCTTGATGTAGAGGCCATTACAGAGCAGGGTGCCAAGGGAAGGGATGCTTGTCAAGCCACGGGGCTGCCACCTCCTGGGTAAGCTGCTGCCCGAGGGGAATGGGAAGGAGCTGCCAAGTCCAGCCCCCTGGACTTCCCCCAGCACAAAGATGAGCTGAAGAGTTGCCYTCCCCTTCCCCCTCTTCCTCCTCTCCCTGCTGTCATCCCTTTCCCTTAGCACCCTGCCCCATTCCAGCCTTTCCCTGCAAACGGTGATGCATCTTCACCCACTTCCATCCCTCCTCACTCCTCTCCATCACAGATCAGCAGGATGCAGATGATCCAACAATGCAGTTGGGTTTCACTGCATTTTCCCCCATAATATTTCTCCAGGACCAGCCCTCAGCTCCAGCTCCCCTTTTCCCCCTGGCTCCTGGCAAAGGGCAGCAGCTTGAGCACAGCCTGGCTCCTGCATTTTTTTTTTTTACAGTGAGCCTGTTGCTGTCCCTGTTGTGATGGAAAATCTGTAGGTAGGTGAGCTCCACCCAGTGCATTTCTAGCCACCTCCCACCCTGATTTTGGGGAATGTCCCCCTGCCCCCATCCCACATGCCCTGCACTGGATGGGTTTGGGATGCTCCAGCTCTGTGGTTGCTGGTATGCATCCACCCCAGAGCAYTGGAGGAGCCAGACCTGGATCTGGTTTGCCCTCAAGGTAACATTTTCCCATGTCCTTCCCTTTCACTGCTGATCTCCCCACTTTAAAAACCCAATTCTCCCAAGTCTTCCCTCCTTCTCCTTGTCCTCCAGGCTTGTTGTGGGTCCCCAGGATGAGGTGAGAGATGAGAATTTGACTCCAAGTTCTCAGAAGGCTGATTTATTATTTTATGATATTATATTAAAAGAAATAATATATTAAAGTTATACTAAAGAAAGAGAAAGGCTAGACAAGAATGAGTAATAAAAACCCGTGACTGACCAGAGTCCTGACACAGCTGGACTGGGATTGGTCATTAAGTTAAAACAATTCACATGCTGGGTAAACAATTCTCCAAATCAAATTCCAGAGGAGCAAAACATGGAGAAGCTGAGGCTTCTCATCTTGCCAGGAGAAGAAATCCYGGCAAAGGGATTTTTCATAAAATATCACAGTGACACAGGCTCTTGCCCTTGGGTGAACGCTGTGTCCTCAACATTTGCAACCGACACAAATAACAATAAACTGCTACTTGGGTGGGTTTTTTTACCATTAGTTTTTATTTTATTGTTATTCCAGATGACTTTTTCCATTTTTCCCCTGCCCCAGCAGAGCAGGGTGCCTGTGGAGATGAGCGGGGAGCGCAGCCGTGCTGATGCTGGGTTTTCCTTGACAGCTAATTTCCATYCCCCAGTATCAGGGGGTCTGCTCCAGTAATTGGCATGCAGATTGTGTCCGGTGGGCCTGTTAGACACCAGCAAAGGCTCTGCTGCTTGGAATAAGCCAACCCCAGGCTGATGGATGGGGTGTAAGGAGGTCATGGGGAGAGAGAATTTCCAGATGCCCACGTGCACACACCTACGAAATTTCCCATTCCATGCCCTCCCCCCATCCCYGCTTTCTTTATCCAGCAAACTCTAATCTATCATATTTCAGTGAGACAAATCCTGCTCCATTTCTCTGTCTCTCCCTTTTTCCCTCTAAGGGAAATGTGATGGAACCTGCTCCTGGATTTAATGAGAAGATGGTGCAGCATAGCAGGAATTAAAGCRGCGCCGTGCTTCATTAGCAGCTGGGGATCACATGGAGAAGGCCCAGATGTTAATTACACTTTGGGAATTAATTGGTATAAGGCATTCCTCTCCTCCATCATCCCTAATCCGGTGGGTGTGTGAGGACTTCTGGAAGCAGAGACCTCCTGGCAGGTGTCTGTCTGTCTGTCCCCCCCTCCTCAGCCTGCCTGGCACCGGCTGGTTTGGAAAYTTTGAAGTCACCTTCATTTCCACCCCCTTGGTGCCCAAGGACCTGCTGTAATTTTCCCTCTTTTCCTTCCYGTGCTACTCTCCTCCAAAATTTTTCTCAGCTGCTGGGGAAAGCAGGTTTGTATGGGATGGGGTGATGGTGGGAGTGGCACTGTGTTGAAGGAGGGAAGAACATCTCCCTCAGAGCTGGTCATCCCCAGTGGATTCCAGCACAGCCTGGTCCTTTCTCCTGCTCCTTGACCTGTCCTTGCTGGCCCATCCCTTCCCTCCAGCTCTGGAGGCAAACAGGGGAGCCTCAATCTGCCCCAACAGCACCTCTGCTGCCGAAACCTCCCCAGTTCTCCAAGGCAAATGTCTCCAGTTTCTTCCCTTTTCCATCTTGGGTTCAGCCTGACAAAATGCAAAGGCTGAGGGGGCTGTTATTTTGCCAGAGAGAACAGAAATTACACGCTTGGAAATGAAGAATGTTGTCACAATAAAGACAGCCACAACACACAGACCATCACCACACCATTTCAGAAAGCTTCAGCCCATACAGAGTAACACCTTACCTCATCAGAAGGCTGCAAGGGGCTGCCCTCCTTGTTCTTTAGCCCAGCCTTTTATCCCCTCCTGTTGATGCCCTGCACCTGTGTGCCCTCTGCTCCCTTTGGTGGTTGGTCAGTGCCCCTGGGCACTCCCTGGCTCGTTGCWGTCAGTGCTGCTCACCTGCTGCTCACAGCTGTAGCTCATTGGGGATGAGGCTGGGCCAGCCCCATCCCAACCACCACAAACTGCGTGTGCCTACAGAATATTCCTCTGAATGCTGCCAATTTGTTCCTTTCCTGAGCTGGCTGGTGGTGGCCCAGCGTGGGGCACAGATATCACTGAGATGGAGCAGCATATCTCTGGAATCTGGCCTGGAATTTACTGCACAGCCCCAGTGGGACACTCAAACTCAGCTCTGCTCACCCCCCAGAACTGCTCCCGGGCCCTGACAGTGGGACACAGCCACCACAACCAGCCCAGGCTCCCATTTTCTCTCCTCTTACCAAGGTMTTCAGGGCTTTGTGGGTCTTCCATTGGTGTTGCTGATGCTCCTTGGTCTCAAGGGGTCAGCACCTTGATGCATCTTTGTTCTGCCAGCAAAGATCACTCCTGGATGAGAGCCGCTGTCCCWTCCCTCCCATCCCTGGGAGGGCTCAAAAAGTGTGTGGATGTGGCACTTAGGGACAGAGATGTGGCAAAACAGCAATTCAAGGCCACTTTGGTAGGAGTTAAAGAAAAACAATTTTCAAAACTGCAAAAGTAATGGTTTTGGTGTTGGATGGAGAAAGAAGAGATGTTTAATCCTTTTGTTTAAACTTTCTTGATTTTTGGTTTAGGGTTGGGCTTGGCAGTGCTGGGAGAGCAATTGGTGCTTTTAGGGGACTTTTCCAACTTAAGCAATTCTATAATTCTGTGATGACACAATTCCATGATTCTATGATTCCWTGAGTCTGTGGTCTGTGATTCTATGCTTCCATGATTCTGTGACTCAGCACTGCATTGCCACCTGGTTCCCTTGGAGCCCTGCCACTTCAGATCCTGCATTTCCCACCATCTGCTCACTGAACCYCAAGTCCCTGAATCAGGGATTCAGCCTCCACCTCAACCCCTGCCTGGGCAGTCCGAAGATGACTGCAGCCCTCACTTTGGTTTTGGCAAAAAACACTTTCCAGGTGTTGTTTTTCCTCTGTTTTATGTGTGACCCATCCTGTGCATTCCCTGTTGGCCTTGGCTGAGCTCTGGTTTCAGGAGGCTCCTTCCATCCTGCTCGGAGCCTGAGGGTGATGCCTTGTGGAGGCTGACCTAGAACAGAGGCTGGACAGARCTAAAGAATAAAGCAGGGATTTATTAMAAGGATTTATTAAAAGGATCTCCTCAATGGATCCACCTTGGGCAGCACAAGAGCCCAGCCAGGGCTGCACTCAAGATGAACCAAAATGGTCACAAAATGCACAACCACTCATGGGATCTGTCACTTTTATAAGTTCTGCTCCATTTGCATGTTGTAGTTCATTGTCCAATTACAGCTTTAGGTTATGAAGTCCCATTCTTCTTGTTTTTCTCTCTTCATTCCACCATTGTTTATGCTCTTGGGTCTGAGATTTGGATCATTTGTCYTTAATCCCAAGGAAGAGAAGGAGTTATTTTGTCTCCCTRYTCTGTGCAGAGAGCTCACCATCCCCTCATATGAAGCTCAGAACTGCACACTAAAGCAGCACAGAATCTGGAAAAKATAARAGCTGAAACCTGAGACATCGTGGGGAAAGTCTGGCCCAAATCTGGGCGGGGAGAGATGGAGCTGGTTTGTATCTGTCACACACAGATGTTCTGGAGACTCCATCAGTGTCTGGCCACTGTCACACATGTTCTGTCACCCAGAGGTGCCGGGCTGGCCGTGTCTGTGAGCGTGTGAATGGTGCCGTGGGACGGAGCTGCCTCTCCAGGATGTGTGCACGGCCTTGAGGGATGCTGGCACCCCAAACGGGGCTCTGAGATCGCCTGGAATTGAAGAGGAAAAGGAGAGGAGAGCGCACTCCCAGGGCGCTATCCTTTCCTTTGCCAGAGCCCAGCAGAGGGCAATAGAAGCAAATGGAAGAGACGAGACCTTGCGAGGGACGTGCGGCAGGAGCAGATTCCAAGGCAGAGCGACCTGGAAGCGGAGGGATGTGCAGGAGGGATGTGCAGGAGGATGTACAGGCAGAGAGGGATGTGCAAGAGCGGGCACCGCGCGCCCGGAGCGCTGTGCAGGGAGCAGGGCTGGGGGCGGCTGCTGAAGGAGCAAACCAGCAATTGAAGGTTATTTTGGTAAGGAGTTAAAGCAAACCGGTGCTTTCCTAACTCCTAAATTCAGTGCTTTGGGGTTGGATGGAGAAGGAAAGGGAAATATTTAACCCTTTTGTWTAAACTTTCTGGATTGATGTCAGTTTTTATGAAAAGCGCTGCATGGCTGAGCACCTCCAGTGGGTGATGCTGGGAGGGAAGGCTCTGAGAATTCCCAGCCCCGATTATGTTCCACCTGGTTAATTGTGTGACTGAGCCCAGCTCAGTTTCTCTTGGAAACCAAATTCCACGCGTGYCTGGAGCCTTCTGTGGGTTCTGCCTGAGCCCTGGCAGGAGGGATGTGCTGGGCTGAGGCTKGCAGAGCCCACAGGCTCCATTCCTCCCTGCAGAGGGAAAACCACGGCAGGCTGTGGGGGTGAAGAGGCAAAGAAGAGTTGGGAGCAGCATCCCCTTCCACCTTCCTGCAGCAGCTGGACCAGCTGGGACAGAGCTCGGGCAGGAGCTCCTCTCCTGCTCTSTGTTCCTGCTCCCTGCACGCTCCTGCCTGGCTAGGCAGGTATTCCCAGCTGGATTTCCTACATAGCCAGGTCACCTCCCTATGGTTTTTAAGCTTTTTTTTTTGTCCAAATTCTTTGGAGTCACATAGGGACCTTTAACAAGGAAAGTGTTCCATGGCAGGAGCATGATCCTACACCTGCCCTCACAGCCAAGACAGGGGATCTGCAGAGCCACAGGGGAAAGTCACTCCTGGCAGATTCCCATTTGAGACCTCGTCTTTTTTTGGGGAGAAAACAACAATTATTTCAAAAGGAAGGGTCAAATCCCCGTGGCTGGGAGCTGTAGGTGGCCTGGATGCAGGATGCTCAGGAGGGCCTGACACTCCAGGAAGCAGCTCTGGGGCTTTTTTGGGCAGAGCCCCACCCCGGTGCTGCTGCGGGGTGTGACCTTAGGAAAAAGGATGGTTTTTTGGAAGTCTGGCGTAAGCTTTTTTTGTTGGGCTGCTGCTGCTTGGAGAGAGGGCTGTGGTCTTAGAGGAGAAGAAGGAAGGGTCGTCCCCACCTTCCTCTGCGGAGCCCCCCACCCGCCTCATCAAGGCCGTCCTTGGCGAGACGAGCGCGGCGCGATCTGCCCATCTCAGCGTTATCTCCCGATCTGCCTCCTCTGCTGCCACGCTTCCAGCTGCTCCTTATCTCCTCTCACCTTCCCGGAGAGCCAGCGTGCTGGGGGCAGGGCCGGCTGCCCAGACTCCCCACCTGTGATCTCCCCGGCTCTTATCAGGCTCCCTGAGTCCTGATCGAGCCCCTGGCTCAAAGTCAAACGGATTTTCTGGCGGGGCGAGCGCGCCCAAGGTCGGGCGGTGGCGGGGAGGCTGCGGGGACCCCGCTCTCCCCCTGCGCCCCGCTCCAGCCCATTCCCCAGGTAGCGCCTCTCCCCGTTTATTCTCCAACATTATCAATTACATTTGGATTATTATTCCTCATTGAAGCCCAAGCGAGCCGCAGACAGCTATTTCCTAATGGGGAAACGTTACAGGCAACTTATTAACGAACAATGCGTCATTAAGGGGGGAGAGCTTCAAAGGCTCCTAAATGCGTTTCAAAGGAYACAATGCGGAGCGGATCCTGCCGCCGCATATCTGGGGGACATGGGCAAAATTTGTGACAAGGAATAGACCGGGCCCAATGTAATTAACTAATTCTCGATCAAAGGGGTTTTAGAACTGAATGGTCAGGGAATTCAATTATGGGTTTCCTAATGAAGCACTCTGTGCCAAGGCAGGGGGATGTTTTCTTCTGGAGAAGCAGGGCTGAGGAGCAGGGCTGGGATTGGGAGAGAAGCACCAGAGAGCTCCTCCCGAGTGGATTTGGTGCAGGGGGGACAGAGATCATCGAATCATGGAATCCCAAAATTGTTTGGGTTGGAAGAGATCTTAAATCTCATCTCATTCCAACGTGCCATGGGCACGGGCACCTTCCACTAGGCCGGGTTGCTGTGAGCTCCATCTGCTGCCATCCAGGCTCTCTTTGATGGCTGTCTGTCCTGGACATGTCCCTGTGGTGGGACATGTTCCCCCAGCTCTGAGTTTGGGCAGATCCACAGCTCTTTGGAGCCAGAGCTGCTGGAAGGAGCTGTGGGATGCAGCAGGATGGCTGTGCCAGGGCTGGCATCTCCTCATCCCCTCCCTGGAAAACCTGGGCAAGCGAGATTTCCTCCTCTGCTGCCTGAATCCAGCCTCTGGCAAAAATAGCATGGTTTTCTGCTCATGAAAGGAGCATCTTCTAGTCCTCCACTAGTTTTCTCTTATTATAGAAAGTTGATTTGCTCACTTTACAAAGGGAAATGTATTATGAATTTTCCCTTCATTCTCCTCCTTTTTTTTGCCCCGTTTAACAACCGATTTGTGTGTTGCATGAAAGTTACACAGTTCTTTAGATGCGTTTGCTATTTTATTTTCTTTCATTCAAAAATATGTCAGTAATCTTTTTGTTAACATGAAAGATAAAGGATTAGTAATGCAAGATGCAGTTTTCTTGTAACCTTCTTGAAAGCAGACTATAGTTTCTTATCTGGCTCTAACATTCATTTTCCTGAAATGAAAAAAAAAAAAAAAAAGAAAAAGGACTTCTTAAAATGAAATAAACTATATTCGATTCAGACGAGCAGCGCCAGCAAAGGAATTTATTGCAGCTGGCAGAATGGAGCAGCTGCGCTGAAGTCGTTGTGCCGCAGCACTGGGGACCTTCCCCAGGAACAGCTCACATGGATCATTGGGCACCTGGGAAATGCTGCAGTGAAGAGAAACCACTGTAGAATCATGGAATCATGCAARGGTTTAGCTTGGAAAAGGCCAGTGAGATCAGTGAGTCCAGCTGCTCCYCCAGCGCTGCCAAAGCCACCTTTAACCCATGTCCCCACATCAACACGGCTTTTAAATCCCTTCAGGGATGGGGACTCCACCACTGCCCTGGGCAGCTGTGCCAGGGCTGGMCAGCTCTYTCCATGAAGAACCTTTCCCAACRTCCAACCTGAGCCTCCCCTGATTCAGCTTGAAACTATTTCTTCTCATCCTATCAAGAGCAAACCTTGTGTTGACATCATGACATCTCCCAAGATGTGCCTGTCCAGTTGACCTTGGCAGCCACCATATTTGCCTTGGGGACATTCCAGGATGTCCCAAGCTGGAGATRGGCCACCATTTCCTGGGCTTGGTGCTCACTGCAGATGCACAAAGAATCTGCCCAGAGAAGCTGTGGCTGCCCCTGGATCCCTGGAAGTGTCCAAGGCCAGGTTGGTCAGGGMTTGGAGCAGCCTGGTCTGGTGGAATGTGTCCCTGCCAYGGCAGGGGTGGGAGAGGATAAAGTTTAAATCCCTCCCAACCCAAACYATTCTGTGACTGTGATTCCACCATCTTCCACTCATGGCTCATGAGGAATCAGGGATTTGCAGGACTTCCAGCTCCTGAGAATTTATTTGAGCAGCACTGGGTCTCAAAGAGGTCCCACCTTTGTGTCACCCTACCTGTCCTCCCTGCCAGCTTCTGCTTTGGGCTGTGCAGGCTGGTGGGGACAGCCAGGGAGGAAAGGACATGGAAAAACACCAAGGAGGGGGAAAAGAGAGATGGGGACAGTGAGAGGAGCTACCAGGGACCAGCAGGTGTTTGAGAAGAAAACGGCTTAATTTTCATGAGATGGTTTGGGTTAGAAGGGACTTAAAAGATCACCTCCCTCCAAATTTGATGGAGTTGATTTCTTTGTAGATACAGAGGATGAAAGGAAACCCAGGGTGAGCAGGGGCTGGTTTTCACAGCACCACGATCTTCCAGTCTGTAAAACCAGGATAGCAGACAGGGAATGCCACAGGCCAGGAGGAGAGGAGATCCAGGTGGSCACTCTGGGATGTCCCCCTGCCCTGCCCACCCTGCTCTGTGCCAGCCAGYCTCGCCCACCAGCCTGACAGCTCCTCAGGGGTTAAACCCTTTTATAAACTGCTGGATTTCTGTGGCAATCAGCTAATGGGTGCTCAGCATCTAAACAAGGTATTTTCCCTCCTTCAGGTGGATTTGGTTATTATTGARTTGGCCTGACAAGGAGCCAGCATTTACAACTTTGTTTATAACCTTTGTTTTGCTCCAGAGAAACTTGATATTTTCTATTGCAGAGGGGAATGATGATTTCTGTCCCACACAACACAGATTGTAGGGCTTAGTAATTAAATAAAATAAAGAAAAGCATCATCCTGTGGGCTCAAATCTTTGCCTCCAGTGTTTAATGGGGCTCTTGTCCTGCGCTAACAGATCCATGGTTTCATCTGAGGGAAAAGTGTGTTTTCATATCAAAGGAGCCCCCCTGCACTGACCCAGCCTTCCCTTCCCCCTCTCTGCCCTGGCACACATGCTATTTTAATATTTCATATATTTCATAAGCTTTTATGCTTCTAAAAGAGAAGTGAATTTGTGGAGAGTTGAGCTCTCCAGAGCTGTACTTCAGAGCTGGGAAGTAATTCAGGGTGAAGCCTGTATTAATCTCAGGTGAGAGAGATATTTAAATTCAGGCTACCAGTGTGAATATAAAATGGGGATCTCTTTACAAAAATTTCAAATTGTAATATGCAAAGCTTAAAGAAAAGAAACCCCAAGGGAACAGCTTTCTTCTAGAACATTTTGTTCCAACCATCATCTCTTTACCTTTATTTTTTTATTTAAAAAACCCTCCCTTTGCCATTTTGTATTTTTAAATTAAATCTTTCAGTTTTTAAAATGAAATTCTTTATTGCTGGGAGATGGTGATGGGGAAGGGGGAGCAGGATGTAAGTGCCTGGCTGTGAAAAATGGTGCATGGACCCAAATTTTAGCTGGCACAGAAGGAATAGTGACCAGTGGGAAAATAAATCCCTGTTTGATTGGTCCAAGGAATATGGGGCTACTTCCCCACTCGGGGGATGCTGCCCAAATCCTGTTTTTGGAGAGAAATCTCTGCTTGGAGGGAGGAGAGAGGCAGCACAGCCATGTCCTTGCATCCTCCCCTGCCAACACTGGGGAGCACTGGGGTGAGCTGGTCCATCCCATCAGCCTTCTCCTTCTCCACAGATAAACTTCAGAATGGATTTATGACCCTGGCCAGTGGCCACGTTCTCTGAGTGCATTTTGGCAGGATGGGGATCACCTGCAGGTGTCTGTGCTGGGCATAATGAGCCAGAATATCCCAAATCCCATGGTAGCATTCCTGGGAGAGCCCTGTGTTTGTATCCATGGCAAACACCTCCAGCTGCATAACCAGCTCCCAGGTCAGGAGAACTGGTGACAGATGACATGCTATTATCAGCTCTGTCAATTAATTAAATTATACATTATGCTTATGAGGGTGATATACTGAGCCACTCTAGATTAAGTGTTGCAATTAAGTCTTTAATTTCTATTTAATAAGTAAGTTATTATATGTTAATAAAAGATCAATTAGTTGCTAACAGAGCATTGATCCAGGTACAATGAATGTGTCAGGGAAACATCAGGGCTGACATGGAAGAGGCTGGGGGATTTTGTGCACGACATGTGTACAATTAGGATCTTAATAAAGACAAACTAGAGTGGGCAGGAGGCATCCAGGTGGGCTTGAGATATTGCTCCATGTGTGAAACCTGGCTCTTCCCAGGCTGGCAGGGCTGGGACAGCCAGGASAGACCSAGTCAAAGAATCCCAGAATGGTTTGTGTTGGGACCTTAAAGCTCATCCCATTCCATGTCCTGCCATGAGGACACCTTCCACCATCCCAGGTTGCTCCAAGCCCCATCCAGCCTGGCCTTGGACACTTCCAGGGATCCAGGGGCAGCCACAGCTTCTCTGGGCAACCTGTGCCAGGGCCTCACCACCCTAACAGCCAGGAATTCCTTCCCAATATCCCATCTAACCCTGCTCTCTGGCAGTGGGAAGCCATTCCCTGTGTCCTGTCACTCCAGGCCCTTGTCCAATATCCCTCTCCAGTTCGCCTGGAGCCCTTTTAGGCAYTGGAAGGGGCTCTGAAGTCTCCTTGGAATCGTCTCTGCTCCAGGTGATCACCCCCAGCTCTCTCTCCTGCGATGTCAGTGACAGCAGGTGCTTCTCCTCTGTGGGATGACCCCAAGGAAGGACCTTCCACCAGGATGGTTTCCAAGCCAGGTGTTTTATTGTTTCCTGCTCTATAAGCTGTACATCACGGCGTTTTTCCGTGTGCCTGATGCCCCTCCCGCCAGGACCCCCTTCCTCCCCCATCCCCATCTGGTGCRGTGTGATTTCATGGTTTACCTCTGAAYCCTGGTTCCTCCCTTGAACATTCCCTCCCAGGTGTGTCAGTCACCTCTCCTTTCCCCACTGTGACCCCTCCCAGCACTGTCTGTCAGTCCTGGAATTCCAGAAGGGCATGGAGTGATTGGCAGATTCAAAGGATGCCCTCGACCCCTGGGGGGCACTGGGCCATCCAGGTGTCTTTTGTCCCTTGAGACCTCCTCCTGTGTACCTGGTTGTGGGATTTCTACCCCTTCCCTCCTCCCCTCCCCCGGGTAAAAGAGCAAGCAACCACCACATGGTTCAGGGAGTTCTGTTGGAGCAGTTGCTGCATTCAGAGGCCTGTGGTCCAGAATAAAGCTCTGGATTAAAACCTTCCATCAGAACTGACTCCTTTCCTTCACCGTCACCTTAAAGCTTCTCCATCAGAGGGAAACCTGAGGAGTGGCCCCTCCACGGGAGGAAACTCCATCCTGCCACCACCTGAGCTCCTGCGTGCTGGACTTGTCTCCAGGTGCTCAGCTGCAACATCCAGCCAGCCAAAAGTGTCTCTGGGGTGAAACACCACACATCCAGCCAGCCAAAAGTGTCTCTGGGGTGAAACACCACAGCTGCCACTATTTCGTTCAGCACCAAAGGGCCAGACAAGCCAAGGCACGTCCTGTCCCCAATATTGGTAATACCGATACCCATCCAAGCCTGCTCATTCCCGCTGGGAAATTCCAGGTGAGCGCGGAGCAGCAGCGGGGAGCCTKCGGCTGAGCTTCCAGCGGGAGAGGAGGGAAGCGCTGGGCTCCAGCAGAGCCAAGATTCCAGCTGAATATGGATGACATCATTATACGGGTGATCCTTTCAGCAACAGCGAGCTGGGTTTTAAAGTAGCGACCTACAGCATACAAATGATGGGTTTAAAGGAAATAAAAAAAGAGATGATTTGAATAGCAGACATTTAGAGAAGAAAAGCTTCCCCCCCCTCTTTCCCCATTTCTAATATCTTCCGACGGGGCAGGCGCTCTGCATTCGAAAAGAAATTAAAACACTCCTCCTAAATACACTCCAGGCAGTAACAATGGCAAAGTTAAGAAGGTTACGAGACTTAGTTGTCCCAGCAACATGTCATCAAGTTGGAATGAGCAGGAAACACAGATAACAGGGAGAAGGAGGAGGGGGGGAGGAGAGGAATAAAACCACAGGAGGAAAAATGCCAAGAGATTGAGGAAGAAAAGGGAAACCCCTTTTTATTTGCTGTTTCGTTAGGATGAATCTGATTTTATAGTCCCTAAAAGAGGCTAAAATATAATCTCCTTTTGTGTAATGTGTGTGTTAGGAAAATGTGTCATCAGCAATTCTTCTGTACATGCCAGCAATAGTCAGAAAATTAGCAGGGATATTCAGGGCGGGCTACAAAGAAAAACAAACAGAAGACTCACATTTCCAGTCTGAGCTGTCATTTAAGAGTGTTTCCAACTTTTGTGTTCACCTTTTTTATTGTCTCTTATGGTTTGTCTCCACTGCAGCAGTAGAGCTTCCAAAGCAGGGTTTCCAAAGGAAGACAAAGCAGAAGGTTTGGGATGTGGCTGTAACTGCCTGGAGAGCCCAGGGCTCTCCCAGTACTGAGGGCTTTTGTGCTCACAACTGGCAGAGGACAGAGAAAKGGGGAAAAGAGAGAAATGGGAGGCTCATCTGAGCCGTAACCCCAAATCTGGTCACACATGGGTCAGTTATCCTTATTCCAGGTGCCAACCTGGTGCTGAGGCTGTGTGGCACATCCACCCCAACTGGCTCCCATACAGGTGCAATCCCAAGTGTCACAGGAGCCCACAGCTTTTGGTGGATGCATCTCCAAAGCCCTGTGGTGCTCATCAGTCCCCCCCCGCCAGGTGTGTTGGTTTTGGTCTCTCCAGAAGAACATGTGTTTACTTCAGGTCAACATCTCCCCTTGGAAGTGTTCCAGGCCAGTTGGACAGGGTTTGGAGCAACCTGGAATAATGGAATCYCCATTGCAGGGGATGGGATGGGCTTTAGTGTTCCTTCCAAACAATTTCATGATTCTCTGATTCCATGATATTGATGTTTGATTCCTGACTGGAGTTACAAGGCAAAACTTTAAGTAAAATAATAATTAATCACTCAGCCTGTGGTTGTGGCAGGAGGTTTGGGTGCTGCTCCCTCTACTCACAGATAGAGTGCACTGGAGTGGTTGGCAGTTCCAAGGGGGTGATGATAACTGGAGAAATGGGGCTGAACTGGGAGAAACTTCAGCTTCAGTTCTTTCAATCAGTTCCTGAGGGCAGAGCAGGGGCCTGGGGAGGAGCCCCTCCACCATCCCCCAGACTCAGCCCTCCCTGGAGAGGAGCCAGGTTTGTGCTGGCATGGGGAGTGAGGAGAGGATGAAACAACAGGATGAGGGAGGAAGGACTGGATGATCCCAAAGAGTTATTCCAGCTCAGTGTCCCTAAACTGGACTGAGTACCCCATTTTTATGCACTACTTTTACAAATCCTGACCCATCTTTTTTGTGTGTGCTACCCCAAAACTCACGACACCCCTAAGTCCCTCAGTTACACCTGAAACCTCACACTGTGCCATGGCTTGCTCCACACTGAGATATTTTTGATGCTTGCATGTGACATACAACTACCCAAAATGATACTGATCTCTGACAATCCCTCCTCTCTCCTTCTCATCAGTTTCTTCCCCAAATATTTATTTGTTGTGCCTTTAAAAAAAATTTAATTCTCTCTTGCTGTGGCTTCTTGTAGTGGATTATATTTTACAGCAAGCCTTGGTTTAGTTAATTGATGGGGAGCTTTGCCTGTGAGGATTCTGTAATCCTTGGCATTTTATCTTTGCAATAATTGCTGTGTTTGTGATTATTTCAAAGGACTCAGGGAAAGCAGACAACAAGAAAACAGCTCATCCACTCCTCTTTTGCAGCTTGTCCAGGCACCTGGGTGGGCTTCTTCTCTGCAAGGTGTTCCCTGTGCAGCASAGAAGGAAAACCAGGGTGAAGACCTGGGGACCTGGAGCAGGCACAGCAATGTCATGAGATCACTGAGGGCCTTGGTGACACAGTGACACTGAGGACTGAGAGTCATCTTTCATCATAAAAAGCTGCCTTTTTGGTAGAGAGGTTTTAATCGGGGTGTTGGTCTCTTCTCCCAGAAAAAAGTGACAGGACAAGAGGAAAAGGCCTCAGGTTGCACCAGGGGAGGTTTGGATTKGTTAGTTGGGAAAAATTCATCACCAGAAGTGTTGTCCAGCCTTAGAATATTAACACAGGGCARTGGTGGAGTTCCCATCCCTGGAGAGGTTTAAAAGCTGTGGATGTGGCACTTGGRGACATGGGTCAGTGGTGGCTTTGGCAGTGCTGAAGGAACAGTTGGCCACGATTATCTCAGAGGGCTTTTCCAACTTTAGTTATTCCATCATTCAATGGTTGACACCTTTCTGGCTTTGGGCCARCTGTGAGCCCCTGAGGGCTTGGATCTGACGGGAGGGATGGTGGGGACATGCCACATGGAGGACACAGGGTGTACAGCCATGTCTGTGTTTGCCGTGGCACTTGGGGTGCTGTTGAGGCTGTKTTGGTGTTTGCTGTGGGATGTCAGGAACGGGGCCACACTGGTGTTCACCAGGGAATGCTGGACACAAGGCCACGCTGATAATGGCCTTGGGCCACTGTGAAGCCAAACTGGAATTCACCATGGGACACAGCTGATGTTGGCTGTGGGTGATCAGCCATGAGGCCACATGAGCATTTTCATTGCATGCTGGACATGAGACCATGGTGGCGATGGCTGTGGGACATCAGGAGTGAGGCCACACTGGCATTGGCCATGGRACATTGGACATGAGGCCACAGTGGTGCTAGCAGTGGGACATTGAGGATGAAACCATGCTGGTGTTGGCCATAGGACACAGGGCCACATTGGTTTTTGGCCGTGGAACCTTGGACACGGGTGTTGTGTGTGAGGCCACAGCGGTCTTTGCTGTGAGACAGCTGGACACAAAACCACACTGGTGTTGGCTAGGGGGAGTTGAGGATGAAACCACGCTGGCCATAATGCCACTCTGGTGCTGGCTGAGGGATACTGGACACAAGGCCACAGTGGTGTGGGCCATGGGACACTGGACACAAGGCCACAGTGGTGTTTGCCATGGGATGCTGGACACAAGGCCACAGTGGTGTTTGCCATGGGACACTGGAGACAAAAACACGGTGGCCATAATGCCACTCTGGTGCTGGCTGCAGGACAGTGGACACAAGGCCACAGTGGTGTTGGCTGTGGGGTGTTGAGGATGAAACCACGCTGGCCATAATGCCACAGTGGTGTAGGCCATGGGACACTGGACACAAGGCCACACTGGTGTTGGCCGTGGGACACAGGAGATGAAACCATGCTGGCCATAATGCCACTCTGGTGCTGGCTGGGGGACACTGGACACAAGGCCACAGTGGTGTAGGCCGTGGGATGCTGGACACAAGGCCACACTGTTGTAGGCCATGGGACATGGGGATGAAACCACGCTGGTGCTRACCAAGGGACACTGGCCATGAGGCCACACTGGCATTTGTGTGGGACACTGGCCAGGCTGCCACGCTGGTGCTGTTTGCCAGCTGGCCACTGGAGGCTGCTGCTGTCTTTGCAGTCACCGGCAGCTGCCTGAGGTCCCGGAGCACCCTCGGAGCTCTGCCCGGCCAGCACGGCTGGACAGGAGGCTGAGGCTCCTGCTGCTCCCCCTGCAGCCCGAGGCTGAGCTGGGAAACATTCTCCTGCCTCGTCTTTCTGTCCTTCATMGCAAGGAGGGCAAGAAGCTGGGTAGGGATCCTGGGCTCCTGAGAAGGAGGAGGCATTTCTGTGCCACACTTTGAAGCAGGATGATCTTCCAAGCTCTCAGTGCCCAGGTGTGTTTTTAATAAGAAATAGAGACTTTTCAATGCTCTCCGTGCATTTTCTTAGATTCAGAAGCTGTTTAAAAGGGAGCCAGCCCTGGTCTTGTGGACAGCCCTGGCATAAAGCCAGAGCYCTGAGTGTGCTGATGCCTCTTGACTGCCTTGAGCAGGTTCACCTGGGACCCTGCCCCACACACACCCAGCTGCCCATGGCATCAGGAGCTCCATTTAAGCCCAGACCTGGGTGTTTGCTCCTGGCACAGGCCCTGCTGCAAGTCTGCTTGTCTCCAGCCTTGCCTTTCTCCTGGGTTGGGCTGGAATGTGTGCTGGGTTGAGCTTGTCTTKATCCCATCTTTTGAGGGGACTCTTGGGGTGGGCCTTGGGCTGGTCCAGCCCCTCGTTGTGTCAGGTGTCCATTRCCAGCACTGGGTGGGCTCTGTGGTGCTGAGGGGCTGTGCCAAGGTTGATGAGGGCACTCCTTGTTCTGGGATCACCCTTGGCTCTCAGCTCATCCCACCTTGGACAGTAGTGGAGCTTCCTGCTGTGTGGTACAGGTGCAACCTCATTGGAATGACCCTGCTGTGTGTGACTTGCTGGTTGTCAAACTAATGGTGTCCCACCACTTTGAAATTTATGGATGAAAAACATAATCCAGATGGGATGTGCTCTGAATGCAACTAAATTTAAGGCTTGGGTGTGAAGCAAATTCTGAGTTGGACRTCCAACCATAAAATAATGGAATGGTTTGGGTTGGAAGGGACCTTAAAAMTCACCCTATCCAGTTCCACCCCCAGGGACAGGGACACCTTCCACTATCCCAGRTTGCTCCAAACCCCTCCAACCTGGCCTTGGACACTTCCAGGGATGGGGCAGCCACAGCTTCTCTGGACAACCTGTGCCAGGGCCTCATCTCCCTCACAGGGAGGAATTTCTTCCTAATATCCAATCCAAACCCTCTTTTACTTAGTTTAAAACATGGAGAGACCTGACTTCTCCCATGGACATGGTGTCACTCATGCTTTCATGATCCARCTGCTTTTTGGGAATGTATTATGCAAAAGGTGATACTTTTGGTGAATCCCATGGGGAACAGAGGCGCTTTGAGTTCCGTGGCGGTGTCTGGAGAAGGATGACTCCTGCTGTGCTGTTTTTTAAGAGCTTCCAAGGATTTGGTGAATGCACAGCAGGCAAATAATAAAAACCCACAGGATATGTTTCAGCCATAGAGGAAAAAATGTCCTGAAAAGATTCTGTAGCTTGTCAGGGTGCTGGGAATRTGCATTTACCTGCTTGGCTCTTGGGGTAGTGGGAGGCACTGTGTCCCTGAAAGATGGCAGTAGACACRCTACATTTAAGAAAAACTCTTCCATACTTCTCCCTGCTCTAGCTGGAGTTTTGGTGGCTTCATTTGAGTCAATTCCCTGGGCTTCTTTTTGCCTGTTATAATTTGCTCAAACCCTTGGAATACACAGGAAAACTCTTAAAGTTACACAGGTGTCATGATGAAATGCTTTCAGTGTGTGGGGTCTGCCATGCTCCAGCAATCACAGATGATGTTTCTCACCTTCTCCAGGTGTCCTGACTGTCCTCTCAAGCTCTGCCTCATCATGGTGTAATGTGCATCAGCTCTCACATGCTCTTGTCTGGGTGAGGGGGTGGCTGTGAGCTCTGTGCTGGGATCAGGGGGGGCAGTGGGATGTGGAGTCTCCCCCAAGCCCTCTGTGAGGCAGAACTGTGCAGGATTGAGAGCTCAGGGCACAGGAGGGAGCCTTCATCAGCCTGAGGAGACTGGATTAGCTCCTGGAGATGCCTAGGGGGTCACTGCTCTCCTGCTGCYGCTTCATAAGCATGCTCCTGGTGCTAAATCCAGGAAGTGTCATGATTGCAGGAGTGGAGCTCAATTTGATCAGTTCCCAAGCCTGGCTGCTGAATTCCTGTGTTTTCCTAAACCTGTAAGGGCTGGAATTGCTCATGACACTCCTGAGTTTTAGACCTGCCCAACACCTGGGCAGCTGTGCATTAAAATCAGTTTCTGCCCCTGGAAGAAAGGAATATCAGGGTTGTCTTTGGGATTTAATCCTCAGGATCGCCTCTCTGTAGTGTTGGCACCAGGGAAAGAGGTTGAGTCAATTGCTGGGYGGAGATCCTACAGCTCTGCATGCGACCAACAAACCCAGACCCAGAGAGACTGGAAACCCCCTCCAAGATCACTGAGTCCAACCATTGGCCCTGGGAAAGAAAGCTGGGCTTGCTTGAGGTTCCAGGATGCTTCAGTCCAGAGTCTTGTCAATATACCCTMGGAATGAACCTCCAAAACGCAGGCATTTGGGTGCTGAAGGGTAGAAATAGRGAGCTGAAATACAGAGACTGGATTTGGGAGAAAAGGAGGTGTTTTCCTCATGAAGAAGGCAGGTATTTGAAGGGAGAGGAGCACCTTGGAAAGTAAATCCACAGAGCAAGTGGGAGATCAGCTGATGAAAAAGTGCAGGGTCTGAGGCCTTGCTTTTGGCACACAGGAATGGCTGCACATTCCCTCTCCCCTCTCCAGCTCCTCAGCTCAACATATGATGAGCAGAGGTCTCCAAGGTCATTGATTCCAGTTCCTCCTGCTCAACTGCAGATGGATCCCAGAGGCCACCATGGCCTCTCTCATGTCCTCAGACTTGTTTTCAATACCTGTAGCAAATCTGTGATGCCCTGAGGTCTCTGTGCACTGATGGTGACTGCCTGAGATTCTGGCTTTGCTCCCGGAGCTGATGCCCACTTAGAGGTGACCAGGGAGGGATTTTATGAGTAGAAATAAAACAGGCTGGTGCAATCAGTTCTGAGAAAGACTAATTGTGACCCAGAGGTAGTGGAGGCTTATGTGGCAGCTATACCAAGGTCATGAGACTCACCCCATGCCAGTACCTCCCTGCCAATAGCRTCGTAACAGAGCCACTCCCCTTAAGAAAAACCTGGCATTTGAGGCAGCTTCTTTTCCGGCAGGGCAGAGGTGTTTTTTATTCCACATGGGGAGAAATTTATATGCAAAATGATGGATACAATTGAATCCCTGCCTTTAGGCATGTAGGGGAAGAGCTAAAAGAGGTTGTGAGTGCAGAGGGAGGAAGATGTGGAGAGCTGTGGCCAAAATGAGACAGCACTGCAGGAGCAGGTTTACAATATCTTTGTATCCCAAAGGCAGGGGAATTTGGGATCACTGCCGATGCAAGGAGACTCTGGAAAGGGAGCAGATTGACAGTGGAGAGCAGGATGTGCTCCTTTGTGTGTATTTAAGCTGCTGGCTCTGGATGGTCCTCCCAGGTCTGTGCTGGTCTTCTGGATAAATTCTGGGGCTTCCTTTGTGAGCTACTGTTCTGCTAAGTCAGGCCTGAGGGGATGGCCTCTACTAGATCCCAACAGTATTCTGAGTGTCCCTCAAAYCCCCTTTGTCTTGGACCATAAAGGGGAAAATGCAGTGCATTCCCTGGAAAAGCCTTGCTCTGCCAGCCCTGTCCCTGACCCCACTCTTTGTATGCAGAACTTGCTGCTGGGAGCCCTTAATGTTTGTGCTGCTTCATCTTCCCAGGATTTGGATCTGGCACGAGGGGCGTGAGCCATTTCCCAAGAGCCTCAAGCATTTGGGCAGCATTTCCATCCTCTGGCTGCCAAGGTTTTCCTGCTGCCTGGGGAAGCAGGAGCAGGAGCACTCCAGGAATGACAGAGATGGGAATGTTGCTGTTTGGAAGCAGCGGCACCGAGGGAAGAAACTGTCCTTCCCTTCATCCACAGAGTCAATCCTTGATCACCTCCTGTTTTTCATATGCTGGGGAAGGCAGGGAGCAGGGAGGGAAATCTCATTAAAGACCTTGCTGTTGGGAATGGCTGGATAGCTCATTAGAGTGGGCAAAATGACTCGTTTCCTCTCTGCAGGATTTTTTTCCCAGGAACTCCGCGGAGGGAAGGAGTTCATTTAAAAACAAATATTCACAGCAGCGTGCCTGCAGGACACACTGCTCCAGCACGGGATTCAATCCCAGCACCCAGGGAAAAGCTCAGCGCTCCTTTCCAAAAGAAAAACCTAATTTAGGAGCATTTTTTGGGTGCTGTTTGATCTGCCACGTCTCAGTGTGTGGGGATGGGTATTCCATGCTGGAAAAGTGGGAAGCAAGAGGAGGGAGAGGTGGAGTTGAGGGTGGCTGTCCTTTAGCATGGATTGAATCCCAGCACCCAGGGAAGAGCTCAGCGCTCCTTCCCGAAAGGAAAACCTCATTTTTTGGGTACTGCTTGATCCGCTACATCTCAGATTGTGGGGARGGGTCTCTCCTGCTGGAAAAAGTGGGAAGCAAGAGGAGGGAGAAGTGGASTTGGGGGCRGCTGTCCTWTAGCRCAGGATTGAATCCCAGCACCCAGGGAAGAGCTCAGCGCTCCTTTCCAAAATTTTGGGTGCTGTTTGATCTGCCACATCTCACATTGTGGGGATGGGTATTCCATGCTGGAAAGAGTGGGAAGCAAGAGGAGGAAGAGGTGGAGTTGGGGGTGGCTGTCCTTTAGCATGGGATTGAATCCCAGCGCCCAGGGAAGAGCTCAGCGCTCCTTTCCGAAAGGAAAACCTCATTTAGGAGCATTTTTTGGGTACTGCTTGATCTGCCATGTCTCAGATTGTGGGGATGGGTCTCTCCTGTGCTGGAAAAGGTGGGAAGTGAGAGGTGGAGTTGGGGGTGGCTGTCCCTTCCCAGCACCCCACCCCACGCACCCTCGCGCACGCGGCCGCTGCCGTAGCGCCGTGCTCCTGCCAAGAGAAACTTGGGAAGGGGGGAGAGCCAGGCAGAGACAGCAAGCACACTTATCAAGTGGCTTGGACCGTAGCCGATTTGAAATATTACTAACCTTGCATTTTCAAATTTGATGCACAACAACCAAGATGCTAATACTTTCCTTAGTTTAGAAAAAAAAATCCTTTCACCCATCTCTTCTAGCCGAAGATTAGGAGAGAAGCTTTAAGAAGATTTAAAAAAAAAAAAAATCAACTTCTGAGCAGCGGAAAAAATGGTTTGTGATTCAGGGGCTCCGGGCAATTCATCATGGAAATTGGGTTTCTTAGCCGACATCATGTGAATCCTTTCGGCCCTGTCAACTTTTTAATACATTACATTGAGAATGTAAATCGTGTTGGTGAGGGGGAAAGAAGAGGGGAAAAAAAAAAAAAGGGAGAAAAAAGAGAGCTGCTTCATTTTGGGTTTAGAGGGGAGGCAGCTTGAGGCCTGTAATTCATATTAACTAAATAATAATACTAAAAAAAACCCCTCTCTAAATCTACAGATATGGATATACACCTAGGGAGGGAGGGGGGAGGGAAGTGAACGAGACAGCCCAAAATTGAAACCATTTTATCCTTTTGAAGGGTGAGTATTTGAGAGGGGTTTGTTATGGATTTATTTTTATTTTCTTTATTTTTTTTTTATTTGGGTTTATTTTATCCCTTTCTCAGCTTGAGCTCATTCTTCCATCAAAGAGAAGAGGAAAACGAATGTTTTGGAGGTGGAGGAAGATGGAGGAAACAGAAAAGGGAAAAGCTGCAGTAATATCTGGGATCTTTTTGGAGTTTGGTGGATTTTTTTGCTCACATCCAGGTGATTTGGATTAACTCTTTCATGGGTGGTGGAAGCTCATGCTAATTTTTTGACTTTTTAGAGAGTGTGAAAATAAAGCTCTGGGAGGGGAGTAGCAGATAGTGCTGTGAGATCCCTGAAACTGGGCTTCATGGAATTGCAAGCACGAACCTCTCGGTGCATTTACTCCCTGAAAATTTCCTTTGGGAGGTTCACTGTGAGCTAAATGGAGCACAAAGGCTCCACATAAACCCCTGGATAGGGCTTAGCTGCTGCATGGCCTCCCAGCCGGCTGGGAGGTGGGGAAGCTTCACCAAGCATGTTCCTGTTATAGCTGGTGGCTTCTCCTGTGCCTTGAAATGCTCCTGGCATTAGAAAAGGAGGATTGATCACTGAGGAGAGGCAGGGAAAACACAGAGTCTCCAGCCTTGCAGGGAAAATACYTTTATTTTTTCTCATTGGATGGTGCTACATGGAAATTGAGACTTATTTAATGCCAGTCATAAAATAATTCAGGGTGCAAAGGACTTCTGTGGTGCTGTACGTGGGTGTYCTGCTCAGAGCTGGGCTGGCTCCTGCATCCCAAACCTCTCTGCTTTAGGGCTGCTTGGAAAGAAAACAGGAAAAGAGGTGGAAGGATGTGTCAGGAGGTATTATAACAAATAGGACAAGGAGTTGATTGGTTTCAATACAAATTATGAGCATTGAAGTAATTGTAAGAGAATAGAGTTGTGAAGAAGGCTCCTTCAGTACCCTCAGAGAGGRGAAAATGGCTGGAAGTGGGAACTGTAGCTGGGGCACATCTAGAAAAATCAGGGAGTCAAGCTTGTTTGGGCTGCTAAAGACTTCTTGGAAAGCATCTGAGCAGTTGAAATCCCTCTCAGAAAAGCCAGATGGATGCTCTCCCTCTGGAATGCTGCTGCCAGTTTTGGATGCCTGCCACAGGCAGAGGGTGCTGGGGAGTGGAAAGGGCTGCAGCACGAGGGCCAAACTCCTGGCTGRGGGATCTGAGAGTGGCTTGGAGCTGATAACACAACTTGCTTTTGCCAGCAGTGTCTGCTCTGCAAAGGGACACCCAAGTGGAGTGTTGGAGGAGTCACCAGTGTGGCACAGGCGGCACTGGGCTGGGCCATGTCATCCCCTGGGGCTGGGTGGATCCAGCACACAAAAAAATCTGTCCCCAAACTGCTGTGTGGGGAGGAGCTCCTTTAAAAGGGTCATTAGTGGCTATTTTGGGCRGGGTTAATCAGGTGAGTCCAACTCTTCCCAGCTGCCCACATCCAACACTTCATCCCTCTCCCTTTCTTTCCCAGCCATAACAGGAAGGACTCAGAACTTCCCACCTCTCCCATGGGACAACTGGTTTATCACTGGTGCCTTCCTTGCTTGGCATCTGTGAAAGTCCTGAAAGAACAATGGAAAGCTGAAGGTGTTCCCTTTACTTGTGACTTATCAACTGCAGCTGAACTATTTAAATAGCATTGTAAAAACAAATATAAACCCTGAATACTTCTGTTAGGGTTAACAATCCCCAGTTTTATTCCTCTTTTGACTGATGGATTTGGATTCTAATCCTCCCTCCAGACTGACAGCAAACACTGATCCTACCATTTTTCTGGAGGCATTTTCAGGTGAATTAGTGGACCCACACATGTGGACTGTGCAGTTATGCAAATCAAGGGGGTGTATATTAATAATGCACCAGGAAGAGGCTGGGTGTTATTTTTATGCATGGGAATATTTCTGTGTGTGACTTTGAATTCCACAGTCAAGCAGTTGATGTCATCAATGTATTATTTAGTCTGAGGCTGGGTACAGCATTTCCAGAGGGGTTTTTGGGCCTGGTGTCCTTCAGAAATAATTAATTTCCCTTTTTGCTGCTTCTAGGTCTGCACAGCTGCAGCTGGAAAACAGCCCTTCTCCTATCTTGTTTCCATTTAGATATTGCACCCATGGCCAGAACCTCATAGTGGATGTCTCCAACCCTGCCAGGAGCCTGGTCTGCTCCAGCTTCAAAAGGTTCTGGAAGAGTGAAACCAACACTCTYTGGGAGTAGACTCTAAATACTGGACTTCATTCATATGATGATGTCCAAGGACTTTTGAACCCACTTCCCTGTGAGGGTGGTGAGGTCTGGCACAGGCTGCCCACAGAAGCTGTGGCTGCACCTGCATCCCTGGGAGTGCCCAAGGCCAGGGCTTGGAGCACCCTGGGATAGTGGAAGGTGTCCCAGCCCRTGGCAGTGGGTGGCATGAGATGAGCTGTAAGGTCCCTTCCAATCCAGGCCATTCTAGGATGAAAATTCCATCAGTGGGGTCACCTCTGAGGGTCTGAAGAAAGGATTTCCCACCTTCCTTTGTGGGTCAGCAGGGACAAATCTCAGGCAAGGAGAGACCCTCATCAACTGATGAAGGCTGTGTGGGCGATTTCCTGCTCAAGCCTGAACACATCCTCCCTTCATTCTGCACAACCTGGCTGCCTGTAGCCTCAACACCTGCAATCCTACAGGAATCTCCCTCAAGAGGAGCCTCCAGAGCCTTTGGAATGTGCATACTCTCACCAATGAATGTGCACATTCCAAAGTCCTTCTAGGAAAGCCTTAGGCAGGTTACTTTTTTCTTTTTTTTCCCCTCTGGTGCTTCAATCCTCAATTGCCACTTGCTGGGATGGTGGGAATGAGTTGTTGAGGCTGTCAGGGCTGTGCAGCACATAATGAAGTGCACACATGTACATCTATACATTCATACGTGGGCAGGCTTATGTTGTGATGCTGTAATACAGCTTAATTAGGACATCACTCAGACATCTGGGACTATGCCTAAGCTGGAGATTTTTTTATTTTGGTTTTCTCATTTAGGTTTTAGTCAGGTTCCCAAGTGAAATAAACAAAAGGCTAATTGCTTTTGGATTTTAATTACCACTGCAATACCTGGGTTTATTGTATGAATTGTGTTTTATAGGTGGTGAAAGGACACCGCCAGCCAGTGACAGATTCTCAGCTGACAACAGCTCTGTTCAAACCAAAGGAATTCTTTGCAGTGGGATCCAAAGGACAGCACATTCATTTGCTAAACTCCTAATTTTTTTTGTTGTGGAATGTAACTTCAAGACTTGGCTGACTTTTAAACATGATATAATTAAGCACGCCTGAAAATGCAGTTACAAAAAAAAAAAGAGACACAAAAGTAGAAGTACTTTATAATCCACATTGTTAAGTCTCTTCAAAATTCCTTGGATAGTTACACTGCTGCTTTAGTCAGGGTGGCACAGCCCAGTCCTAATACCTAATCCCAAGTGACTCTTCACACAGTGACTCAGTTACCAGATCTGTTTGGCTCCTATCTGGTTATCTTTAATACCTTGATCCATACACCTTCTGTCTGCTTTGCCAGGAGGGTTATTCCACTGATTTTCAAGACTACAAAATAGGCAAATCCTCATTCTACGTCTATTTATTAATCCTAAAAATATTTGACATCTTTTTTCAACCCAGTTGTATTTCCTTGTCCATGATGTCCTGATTGAACAATTGCAGAAGAAAAAAAACCCTTTCCTTGAACTGCTTTTAAATTTTATTTTGACAAGCTGGAAAATCCAGATTTCCATTTTCATTGGTGGTCAAAGGAAATAGCAGCAGTCAGAAAATGTATTTCAAGTGTATTTATTCCAAAATGTCTATTTGGGAGTAATGTTGAGACTTACATTTTTATATAACAAGCCTTGAACATCTCTAAACCCAAGGAAACTCACCCGAACAACTTTGAGATTTGTCCTTCAGAGGGAAAAGAATAAGAGGTGAAGAGTGAATTCATAGTTGAATGAACCATCAGATCCTGAGAGCCCTTGGCAGAAGCTGAGTGTKGATTTGATGGAAATCCTGATTTTTTTGAACCTATGGGCGAGAGGTTTGTGGAAGGACAAAGCATCTTCTGTGTTGAGGCCTCTTTGGATGTGTCCCCACAGCTAAGTTAATTATAATTTTGGAAGGATTTGAAGTTCATATGTAGGAAATTTGGTAAATGGGCCATACAGATGAGAAGCATGGTGGTTGCTTTCAGTAGAAGCCTGGAAGAAAGTCTTGCAAACCAAATATTTGAAATCATGGGATGTAACAATTTAAATTGAACTGTGTTTCTTTGTAAGTCCTGTGCTGAAAGTATAATGAGTCATRGARTTACTGGTTTGGGTTGGAAGRGCTCTTTAGCYCATCCCATTCCACCCCCTGCCATGGACAGGGACACATCCCATTATCCCAGGTTGCTCCAAGCCCCATCCAGCCTGGCCTTGGACACTTCCAGAGATCCAGGGGCAGCCACAGCTTCTCTGGGCACCGTGTGCCAGGGCCTCAGCACCCCAACAGCCAGGGATTCCTTCCCAATATCCCGTCTAACCCTGCCCTCTGGCAGTGTGCAGCCGTTGCCCCTTGTCCTGGCACTTCATCCCTTGGAAATACTCTCTCCATGTTTCTTTCTGGCTCTTTCAGGTACTGGAAGGCCACAATTAAGTCATCCTGAAGCTTCTCTCCTCCAGGCAGAACAATCCCAACTCTCCCAGCCTTTCACCTGGTTGTAGCTCAAGACTGGAGATGAGAGCACACTCAGGCCTGTTCAAAGAAGGGTTTGCTCACACCATTRTGCAGCTCCAGCTGGTGCCTTTCTCTTTCAGCCTGAAGTTTTAACTCTTTGAGAGAGGCTGTAGAAATCTCCTTCATCTTTGTTGCCTTGACTGTTTGTCCCAGAAAAGGGGACAAACCTTGGTTGTCCCAGTGTCCTGGGTTAGGGCCCCACATCAGAAGGATTTCCCCTAAAAACTGTTTGGTAAAATTGTCCTGTAATTTAGAGAAAGAAAAAAATATTTGAATGGGAAAGCTGGRACCTCCTGGGTTACTGCTGTGGGCCTTTCTGGTTGGAGAGAAAAAAATGGTTTTGTAGAATTCATCTAGGCTGTATGAATTGGTAAAATTTATTGATTGATCCAAAATGACCCAAATCCAACAATGTACTTTTCAATGCCATCAAATGSAAGATTAAATAGCAAGAAAGATTAGGAAGCAATGATGGGCTCCAGGAGGTTATAATTTAGATACATATTTCTGAAAGGAGGCACTGAATTTGAAGGGATTTTTGAATTTKAAGGGATTTTTTGTGTCCTTCCTTTTGCTGTCCCCAGACATGGAGGGTTTTGTGACACCTGATGGAGTGATTTGGAGCAAATAAGGGACATTATCTCCACTAATGGAGCTGGGATGAACCTTGTTGGGAGGCAGGACTCAGACATGGTCTACACACACTATGAGGGGGCATAAGTGCATGAAAAGCTGTGGGTTCAGCAAACACCTGCAAATGAGATGGAGTCAGGAGACCAAAAGGAAGCTCTGGAGGGTAATTTGACTGTGGTATCTCAATGTCAACACCTGCACCAGGTGCTTGAGGCATCTTTGCTCTGATAGACACAGCACTTCCCACTGAACTCCTAGAACTGAGAGCTCCTAACAGGAGCACTTGGTGGGGCTGAAGTATGATAAATTCCCAAGGAAAATAAGCTSCTGTCAGTGACAGCAATTAACTGCTGGAGCAGCCTCTCCTGAACCCCTCAGGACTGTTTGTCTCTTTATTCAGGGCAAAAGGGGTCTCTGAAATGTTCCCTCCCTTTCAGCCACTGCCATGGAGCAGGCTCCAACTCTCGAAGGAAGTCAAAATCCTTCTACTGCTACACTTGGGAGTTGAAACTGTGTGATCCTCATGGCCAGCACAACCTTCCAGGCTCMCTCCAGGTAATGCATTCAGGCACAAAGCCACGCTCCTCTTCACAAATGCCTTTGGCACAGCTGCTTCCCTGGAACCAGGAAGGAAAATCTCATGAAGCCACTGTGATCTAATGACAAAGGAATTCCCAGATCCTAGACCCACCAGAATTCCTGGGTATAAGATGTCCCTGCTGCATTTTAAAATAGGAATGACACAAGGGGGCTGTAATGCCTGACTGGCCCTGGGTTGCTTATTGGGATTGGAAACTTGTCTCCAGCCAGGAGAAGATACATCCAACCATGGGAAGTCATACTCTTCCAACACCACTTTTACACTCACTGTGCCTCAGCCTGGCTCTGAGACAAGTGTTTAAGTGCCTTTTCTAAAATTGGAGGGGTTTTCCTGCCTTTGGGATGAATTCTGCTGAAGATAATAGAAGCAGATTTCACTTTCTGACCTTAATCCTTCTGCCTCTTCCTGGCAGCTGGAGCAGGTTGTGCCCAGGAGCTGGCAGAAGGAGCCCTTGGCTGTGACAAAACAGCCAAGGTGTGAAAGGTGCCAGGAATGAGGCATCTATGTATGATAACAACTTGTTAGTACTTTCTTTACAGTTATTTCATTCCCCTTTTCCCCTCACTCATCTCCTCTTTTACATTTATTTTGCTTTTTCTCTTTCTGCTTCTCTCTCCCAGTCTCGTTTTCCCTTCCCTCTATTCTGTCTTGCATGTATCAGCCTTTCCTGCCACAAATCAACCCTATTAGAAGCTCCAAAGGGATTCTTTCCAATGGCCTCCCTTTGTGAACTCTGCCTTTTTTTTTTCTTTTTAATCTGCAGTATTCCACATTACATTGCCATTGATTTAATAGACCACCATGAATTTTACTGCCTGTCAAACAACAGCACAATTATTTTGAATTCTATTGTGGCAGAGCTTGACACCCAGCTCTGGATCACCTTACACTTTTCACCCTTGCTAGAGTGCACTTGAAAATCTGGGATAATGTTATGTGYGCTTCCAGGATGGTATTTTGTGTCATTGTTTTAATTCAGCATTTTAGGGATTGAATGATTTGGAGATGATGGATAAGGCTAGTCCCACTTATCTGATCTGGAAATGACACATGGAATGTGGAAATCATTACAGGGTGTTAAAAGCCCAAACCAGTTCTGTTCTTCCCTCTCACTGCTCCCAGCCCTGAATAAACAAGATGAGAARAAGACCTGTTGGTTCATTGGGCATGGGCTGATCCCAAAAGCTTCTCAAGCAGGATGCTGAGTCCTTTCTTGCTGGTCATTAATGGGTTGCTCTGTGTGGAAAAAGGCTGGATCCATGTGCCTGGAGGTACATTCCCCATGGAGAGGCAAAAACTGTCTTTGAGTACTTTGAGAGCTGATGTTGGCCCTCACCAGTGTGCAGCAGATTTCTGACATGGAASGAGTGGATTACTGCTGTGTCCAAATAAAGAAAGGGTTGGTTCATTCAGGATGAATCAACTCTTTGTATCCCTGTTTAAAGAGCTCCTTCTATCATCTTGGATGCCCAGGATAAATTGTTTTCCTGATGACAGGGATAACAGGTTGGGTCTGTGTTGTCCCAGGGGCTGCACATGCGGAAAAGCTCCAACTCTGACACTGAATATACTAAGGAATGATATCCTGTGAATATATTAAGGAATAGAAGCAGGTTTGTTTGTSAAAGTTTGGACTCAGAAGAATAAATGGCTTACCAAGGGCAAGAATGAATCTGAGTTGTGCCTGGGACCTGTTTTCAGTGTCCTAAAGTTTTATTCCAAGATGTTTTCCCATCCCTGCTGAACATGGTCCTTCCCCCAAAGAAATGCCCTCCTCAGGGTCTGAGGCAGATGGATTTGGATTGTGAGTGATCACAGAAAGCTGTTTTGATAATCCAGCTTGATTATGGGCTTTTCCTTTTACAGAACCTCCCTGTTCCCAGGAGATCTCCTGGTTGTGTTAAGGGTGCAATGTCAGTGTGTGGGGATGCTCATCCTTGCCCAACTCTGAGCTAGGGCTTTGGGGGAGATTCGCTCCACCCATTCTTGCAGTGGAGAAGGTTTATTGTCTCCTCTYAGGAAGCTGGTGGATGATACACACATCTCGCTGGTCTCCATCACACACAGGGCTCAAATTTGTTCTGTTACAGACAAAATTTGTCCTGATTTTAGTTCATGGTGGGAAATTCATGGCCTGAATAAATCTCCCAGGGAACTTGTGCAAGATGTGGTGGCTCTGCAGTGCGTATGCTGGGAACCTGGCAGAGCAGGCAGGTCTCTGTGCTTTATGGCCTGTGCAGARGTAGGATTGAGCCCAGGTCCCAAAAATTTAAAGTTTAAAAGGGCCAGTGCCCTCCTTCCCCAGCGTTGTGACAAATATGCCTTGTGATCCATTGTGGAGATCCCAGTCAGCCAGAATAATTAGGTGGCAACTCAATTTATTGCCTGCAGCCCTCTAAAGCTCAGGAAGTGCTCTTTCAGCCCTCAGCTAGTATTTAATCAACATATCATAACTTTCATTAAGCCTAAATGCAATGCTCCTGAGATACTAAATTTAAAGTGCTCCTGAAAACCAGGGCTGCTTTTTGTTTGATTTACATATCACAGCATCATGCAAAATGGGACCAGGGTGACAAGGAGTCTGCATCACAGGCTCAGGAGGCTCCAGAGAGTCTTGTCCTGCTCTGACACCTCTCATACATCACCAGGTACCAAGAAGGTGGGAGAGGGGTTGGAAAATTTTTGAGGCTCTTAATTACAGATGAAGAAATGGAGTTGCAGTGACAGTAGCTTCACCTCAGCATCAAAGGGCACCTCTGGATCCTTGCAGGGGTGTCTCCTGCAGGTCCACAGGCAGGGGAAAATGCTCACACCATCCCAGGAATGAAAAGAAATGCTGTGTCCATATGCTGAGCTCTCCTGAGCATCCCATGAYACCTCCTTGGAASAGTGTCCAGGTCCATCTGGAGTCCCYACCCCTGGAGGGACTGAAAAGCCCTCTGGATGTGGCASTTGGGAAAATGGGCCAGTGGGACCTTRGCTGTGCTGGGGGAATGGTTAGGCTCTGATCCTGGAGGTCTTTTCCAACCCAAAGAGTTCTTTGGTTTGGACACCTCCTTTGCCCACCCACATCCAGTGCTCCTCAAAGAGGACACCACCCCTGAGTCTCCTGCAGCTGCACATGGGCAGAGAAGCTCTGCTTGTACCTCCCTGCTGAGCTGCCCTTGCCAACTTCTGAGCTGGGCAATTCCAGAGGAACCCAGCTCCAAATGCCCAGGACTGGTGGTTGCAGTTTGGCTTGGCCAATTTGTGCCCAAATCGTGCCAATTCCTGCATTGGCCAAAAAAAACCCCTCTGACACTGGTGACACCAACTTCCCTGGGCTGAACAATGGGACACCGTGTCCAGCTGGGGTGGATGGGGAGGGTGAGGGAGACACAATCACATCCTGATTTCTGACTCTACAAGATTCCCAGGAGGTTTGCCAGGAACTGTAAAACTTTGGCAAGTGTTGRAGATTGGCTTAAAATGCTGAAGACAATATTTAAACCCCATGGAAATTCTAAAACAAGGATGTTATTAAAGTGGAATTAAGGACAAAGGAGTTGCTAATATCTACAAGAAAAGGGAGAATTAAGAATTTTTGGGTTTAAAATAGTATTAGAATATTAGCTGAARCCTAGAAATAAGGTTTATCTGTAAAACATTGTCTCTAAGAAGGTTTCAATTCATGGAAGAGATAATAACTTGATTTCAGACATCCCATAACACGTTCCCTTGTGCCAGGGCCATCCTGGAGCTGGGATGGAAGGGTGCTGTGTGTTAGTCTAAATTATAAGAGCCACTCAAATGGCAAGGGACAGGATTAAATCCCAGCATAAAAACCCTTTGGAAAGAGTATGAATCCTTGTGCCTCAAGGGAAAAGCCAAATTCAGGTGAGAATAGGAAACTTTTGAAAKGAAAAGCTCAGTTTTGAATAAGGAGTTTTTGACCATGGTAAAACTTTTTTGTTGTCYGGCTGATTTCTAACCTGGGAAGGCATAGAGGAGTTACTTTTTAATCTCAAAAAAATAAAGATTCTCAAAGCATAATATTCCCTACTCACTATGTTCTAAATGTGAGTTAGTTGTGAATGTTTTTACAGTTATCAAAGACTTTCCCTTTGTTTGTTTTTTTAACATTGATTGTGTTAATTAGATTGTGTTAATTTACTATGATAAAATTAGAAACTTGAGCAGGATAGAGCTGTATCCTAGGCTTGCCTGGAGGCTGATGGTCTGGCCTGGTACAGGTCTGGCCCTTGGCCATAATTTAATTGTTGAGACACAAAAGCTGTGGATCCCAGGATGTTGCCATGGCCAGCAGGTCAAGAGAAGAGATATTTCTTCAACACTGTGAGGACACATCTGGAATACTGTGGGCAGTTTGGGGACCCCAGTACAAAAGATGCTGCCAAACTGGAGCAAGACCAGTGGAGACCAATAAAATGGTTGTGGGGTTGGAGCCCAGAACAAATGGAAGTTCTGGGACAGGGACGAAGGTCTGGGAGGATTTCTTTGGAGATATTCCCTATTTGGCATTTTCTTCCTCGAGGTTTGTAGAATCCCAGAATGGGTTGGAAGGGACCTTACAGCTCATCTTATTCCATCCCTACCATGAGCAGGGACACCTTTCACTATCCCTGGTGGCTCCAAGCCCTGCCCAGCCTGGCCTTGGACATTTCCAGGGATCCAGGGGCAGTCACAGCTTCTGTGGACAACTGTGCCAGGGCCTCACCACCCTCACAGGGAAGAATTTCTCCCCAATATCTAATCTACAACTGCCTTGTTCAGGTTCCTCCAGAGGTGGCTGGTGGAGACCCACTCGGACCATCAGAATTAGCAGAGTTGGCTTCCAGTGTCTGGTGCTCCATGAATCCAGAGACACCTGGCAGCTGGAAGAGTGGGAAAGAGCCAGACAGGGACAGGCTCAGCTCTCAGCCAGAGCCTTCCAGTGGGAGAATGGTTGTCATGTGCAKAAAGCAGCAGAGTTTGGATGGAGCTGTTGGAATTTGTGCATGCACGGGAAATTTTTTAAAGCTGCCTGGCTCCACTGAAAGCTGTGGAGCAGAGAGACACTGTGTTGTTTACCTTCTCTGAGTCCATTGCAGACTTCATGGAGATTCAAGAGATTTTCTTGCTGGTTGTCCATGGGGAATTAGGCATCACCTTATATATAAAGAGAAGATGTTTTTCCTCTGCCTGGGGCAGGTTAGAGATGGAAGGGAGCCAAAGCATCCTTGAGGCTTGTCTAAAATACCCAATGGAGCAGCTCCCTGTGGCTCAGGCAGAAGGTCTGGAGGCAAATAGGCAGGGCAAGGTCATTCCTGCATCCCATGGCTGTCTCCTAGTCAGYTGGAAGTTGAATATCACTGGCAAATGCTCTTGTCATTAAATATATTCTTTAGCACACAGATGATCACTAAACTAAGCTATAATTATTGGTGGAGCTGGCAGAGCTGCCTGCAATTCAGGTTGCCAAACATTTCCCATTAAAAGATTCTCTTTTCCAATGCTAAATCCTTGCCAACATGGAACAGTTCAGGCTGAAATTTTCAGTTGCAGGCCGTTGGCTCAGGCTGGGCTTTGTGTATATGAATATGTGTGTGTGTGTGTGAGGAAACAGGAGGGAAATAGAGTTTAACCAGATCCAGGAGTGTGATATGGGGAAAAGGCATTGTTTTACAGTCATTTAAGGGAAAAAAATCCATCACCCACATTGTTGAGAAATTCTGTTGCTTTCATGCTTTATTTTTATTTTCACCGGGGCTTGAAATTTGGCTTTGGGACCAATCTGGGACTTTTAACTCCTCCAAACTCCCTGGTTTTGGCCAAGTCAGATGTGCTGAGAAGAGAAGGTTTGCCCTGAAGTTTATCTGGAGTTTGTGCAGCCCAAGGCTTCAGGAAGGAAGGAGAATTCTTCCTCCCCAGGGCAGGCTGGCATCCTGGTGTGTGGTTTGGCCCTGGAATAATGAGAATGCAGCGTGGATTTCCTACAGCCAAAGMATTTCTCACAGGATAGGGAGGCAAACACACTGATGGTGTGGGATAAGGGATTTCTGAGCAGAGGTGGGAGGGGAATGCAGAATGGGTCATCCAAGGAGATGAATGGGGAAAGGGTGAGTGTTTATACAGTGAGGTGTGTAAATCCTTGGAAGGCCTTACAGCTTCCAGTCTGCTCATCCCAGCTGGTTGCAGGAGCAGTCCATAGCCCTTTGTGCCCACATCTCCTTCCCTGGGATCAGAGGTGGGTTGAGGTGAGAGTCCTGAGAGTGGGAACTTTCAGGAGCCATCATTACAAGCATTATTTTTACCCTGTCTCCAAGGCTGGG